>CAUYON010179431.1:0-22456 GCA_963573935.1 Arctocebus calabarensis
ATAGTGATCAAGGAAATGCCATGAAGGATATCTGTAACAGTATGATCAAAATATTTCTGAATGTATATGAATCGTGCCCTGTGATTGCACCAATGTACATAATTATGATTCAATAAAATTATTAAAAAAAATAAAAAAAAATTGTCCTATGTAAGGCAATGTTCCCTAAAATTGAAAACTCTTGTTCTCTAATTTGCTCTTTAAACTAGGTCAGTCTGGGGGCCAACAGGGAAAGCACATTGCCCCAGAATTAGCCAAAGCAGTGAGCTTGCTTTTTCCTTTGAAAATTCTTGTCCCAACTTGGTAAGATCTGTGAACTTTAAATAAAACATGGTTTTTAAAAAAACTGCCATTGAAACTTGAATTTTACTAAAATTCTAATCCATGGAGAACTATATGTTTAGGCAGGGCTATGGGAATAAAAACAAAAACTCTTCCAAATACTTTTATGCTTTCAATACATGCTCTTGTAATAAAAACTATTCCAAGCTGTAAGGCATTATGTGGCACTTGTTTAACCTCAGTGCTAATCAATTCTGTCTAGGATATGGAAAGGAAAAATATCTAGAACTGTCAAGAAACAGAAAGTCTTAAAATCCACAGAATAAAGAGGACTCTGAAAAACAATTAAAAAAAAATTTTTTTTTTGAAATCCCAATATGAGAAGGGACAAAGTAAAGGGGCTTTAAGGGGGATGAGAATACCCTAACTTGCTGAATAAGTAAGTCTGGAGGGCCTACAGAAACATCAATTCTTTATAAAAAATGGGAAGAAGGATGTTAGTATGAGGTAACTGAGGTAATCAACAACCAATAGGAAAGGGTAAAGGTGCCTGGAGGCAGAGACCAATGAAAGAGTTACAAAGAATTCAAGAGATACTCACTTCCAACTCTTTTTGGAAGTGATCTAAGCTTTCTCTTTGTTCTTAAATGAAATTTCTCTTTGTTATACTAAAGCCTGTCCAAAGTTACTTTTGCTTTCTATTCGTGCTGCCTGTGCTGCTCCAGTTTCACCTTTGGTTTCTACATACTTCAACTTTCAATTTGTCCACATCTCAGTTGAACTTTCTAGATCTGTTGAATAATCAAACCAGGCCAACGGGGGAGGAGGGGGTTCAGAGAAACAGGGCCCCTGAGCCCCAACACAGTATATCAACAATTGGATTAAAATACTCAGTCTTATTTCAAAGCAGGGAAATTTGTACAATACTCTTTATTAATCACCTTCGGTCATCATAGTACTTCCTTGAATCTATAATATTTTTCTAGGCATCAATAAGATTATTACTATCAAAATATAGATTGGTACAGGGAAATACTACCAAAGGCAAGGATTTGAGATCAGTTCCATTTCATAGATAAGGAAACCCAACCTGTGAAGAGGTCAAGTAAGTTGTTCAGGGCCACATGTGCAGCAGGAGGATAAACTGAGGCTTGCCTCTGGGTACTGAGCCTTCCCATTGCCAGCACAAATGCTAGCAGAATAGTCCAACTGCCTACTGGAGACTGAAGCCACACAATGAGAATATCCTTCTTTTTCTGAAAACTGAAATGCCAATTCACACCCTTTCCACTGGATTCAGCACATGGCTTCTAGCAATTACTGTAAGCACAGACTCACACAAGGGCAAAACAATGCCAGAATGTTAAGAGAACTGTAATCTCACTTGATCCTCCCGGAGAGCAGCAGGGAATAAGAATTCAGCCCTCCATACTGCTCAGAGCATCATCTTAGCTTCCATTGTAATGACCTCAAAGTGAATTAGTCTCTACAGTTGCACAAGGAGGAAAGTTTCTGACAGCAGGTGTCATGGTCCCTGCCCCTACCAGAGATGCACAGACTCTAGGGCCTTGGGCTATTTGGGCTGCCACCATCCCAAAAGAGACCCCCTCACAGAGTCAAGGGGAAAGGAAATAAGTCAAGGAAGTGGGGATCTGTTCCATTTAAACAATTATTTTTTAATATAATATAATATAATATAATATAATATAATATAATATAATATAATATAATATAATATAATCAATGTTTATTTTCCTATGTATTAATTCATTAAAAATAGGCACTCTTATTTAACATCTTTATATGTGCTAGGAATAAGTTACATTATCTCTTTTAACTATAACAATTAAAATCCATTAATTCATTTGGCAAATATTTATTGAGCATCTATTAGTGTAGAAGATCATATTAGGCATTAAAGATCAGATCCTGTTGTCAAGGAGTTTACATACCAGAGAGTCAGAAATGTAAACATTTGTTCAGTTTTTAAATTTGCTTTTTTTGTGTGTATAGAGACAGGGTCTTGCTGCATTGCTCCAGTTGGCCTCAAGTTCTTGGCCTCAACTCTCCCACCTCAGTCTCCCAACCTGGTAGGATTAAAGGTGTGAGCCACTGCGCCTGGAACTCATTCAGTTTTTCACTCATTCATTCCTTATTCTTTCTTTTGTATAAACATTTAGCAAGCAACATTTACCAATTAATTTATTGGTAATTGTCATGTATAGACAAGATTCTGAGTGCTGGAGATGCAATATTGCAGAATATGATTTTGCCTTTGAGGAGTTACATGGTAAGGAAAGGGGGGGCAGAAAAGAAGCCTTTAAGTAAAAATGTGGTGGATTAAAGTTAGCAACCAATTTGTTGCCATTCTATGATAAAGAGGTTTATAACCCCCCACGCTGATTCTGGGCTGCCCTAGGTGATTTGCTCAACCAGTAGGATGTGGTATCAGTGACATTCTAGAACTTCTAAGGCTAGAGCAAATGAAGTTTAGCAGCTTCTACCTTGGCCTCTTAGAACTTTGCTCTGAGAGAATCAACCCACCATGGAAGAATGCAAGGAGTCCAACCCACCCTGAAGCCACCATGCTAGAGATACCACCTATAGGAGCTTCTGTCTATGGGCCCAGCTGAGCCCTGACTTCCAGCCAAGCCAGTCAGGACATATGGCATTAGAGTAAAGCCATTATGGGCCCTCCAGCCCAGCCCAGCCCCCAGCTGAATGTCAAGTGACCTCCACTGATACCACACGAAACAGAAGAATCACTTGGCCAACACCTACCCAAATACTTGACCCACAAAATGGTAAAATATAGGCTGGCAGGGAGAATCACACCTATAATTCTAGCACTTTGGGAAGCCAAGGCAGATGGATCATCTGATCTCCGGTGTTCTAGATCAGCCTGAGCCTCTACTAAAAATGCAAAAACTAGCCAGGAGTTATGGATGGTGCCTATAATCCCAGCTACTGAGGCAAGAGGGATCATTTGAACCCAGGAGTTTGAGGTTGCTGTGAGCTAAGACAACACAGCACTCTACCCAGGGTGACAGAGTGAGTCTCTGTCTCAAAAAAAAAAAAAAGTGAAATACAATGAAATGGTTACTGCTTTAAGCCACTAAGTATTGGGGGCAATTTGCTGTGCAGCAGTAGGTAGGGAATAGATGATTTCAAATAGTGAAAATGAAGAACTGTGAAGAAATTGAAACAGTGTAATAGGATAAAGAGTGACTGGTAGGAGAATAAGCCTAGACTGGCTGTCCTGAAAAGGCCTCTCTGAGAAGATGGCATCTGAACTGAGACCTGAATGATATGAGGGCATATGATGACTAGGGGAAAATTGTACCGAGCCGAAGAAATAGCACATGCCCCAACCTGGGGACAAGCTTGGTGTAACTAGGGGACAATGAACAACATGAGGTGTGCTATGAGTAGCCATGCCCACGCTGAAGTGGGAGCACAGAGCAAAGGGGCTGAGATTTAACCATTTAGACAAGAGCAACCAAGTGCTTCTAGATGGAGACAACAGTCTGTTCAAAGACACAGGACAGTGAGAGAGTCTGGGCATGAGCGGAGAATGCGAGCAGCTTATCATTGTCAGACACTTGGCCCTGGTGACAAAAGGCTGACACAGCCAAAGAGGAGGCAAGCCATGAGTCAGAAAGAAAGTTGAATTCTATGCAAAGGAGTTTAGAGTTCATAATCTAAGGGCTGAACAACATCAGAGTCCCTGGAGCCAGGAGACCTGAGCTAAAATCCTAGCTCTGCCACTTGATAGCTGTGTCACCCCAATCAACTCACAGAAGTATCATCAGATGTGTTTCTGTTCTCCAAAAGCACAAAAGATGAACCGTACACCAGTAGCTAACCATACAAGACCACAGAGGTGCATACTACTTGCCACAGAAATTCCAAAGGAGCAAGGCTACAGCCAGCCTGTGCTTTCTGGAAGACTTCTTGAAGGAACCGGATTGAAGCTGCCAGTGAGGGTGGGTTGGATTTGGAAGAGTGCAGACAGGGAGTTAACATCATTTCACACTAGACGAACCCTCTGCTTTAAGATTCCTCCTCCAATCTGATTAGTTTTTAGGGCAAAAGGGAGGAAATAAATTTGTAGAGAAGTCTGAGGTCATGGCACCAGGAGAAGAGCAGGTTCTAAAACCAAAACCACCCTACATGCTGATAGCATCCAGGTTGTCATTCTGACCACCAGACAAGGCCATCTCTTGCTCAGCCATCACTTGGTCCTAGGAGGTTAAGTAGAATTAGATCTGGTGAGTGACAGTGTGCAAATGAAAGATCTTTGCTAAAATGATAAGAGTGGCAAAAAATTGCCTTCTTAGGTAGTTGGCTACCCTGAAAAATGCTTCTCCTTATTCACTCTACATCCAATCAGCATATGCAGATTAGGACAAGCCAGTGCTATGACCTTGAAGAGATAGGTATTGGACATCCTCTTTTCAGGGATTCAGAGATATGGAATCAGGGGACTTTTGTCTTCAAAGCTTGACAATCCCACACGTAAATATTCATTCCATTACTTCTGATTTTACATTTGCATCACAAAAAGAATCAATGGCTAAATGTTATTCATCTTTTCCAGGCACCCAAGAGAAAAGGTGGGAAGTCTTAGAAGGCAAGCGTGGTTTTTGGCCTGGACCAGAACTTCAGAGTTCTGAGAAGACTACCTTTTTACCTACACAGTATCCTTCTGTTATCATTATTATTACTGTCATCACTCTATTTTATATTTGAATAGTACTTTTTAATTATTGACTTCCATTGTCATCAGTATTATTATTGATATACAAGTCTGTGAATTTTAACCATGTATAGAATCTTACAGTCATGACCATAATCATAATACAAAACAGTTCCATCATTCATAAAACTCCTTGTGCGACTCCTGCATAGACACACCCTCCCTTTGCTTTTAACCTCCAGTATCCACTGATCTGTTCTCTGTCCCTTATAGTTTTGAGTTTTTCCAGAATGTCATATAATGTAATCCTACAGCATGTAACCTTTCAAGACTGGGTTTTTTACCTCTTATAATACTGTTGAGATTCATCGGGGCTTTTGCATGTATCTGTAGAGTATTTCTTATTATTGCTGAGTAGTATTGTATTGTATGAGCATACTGGTTTGTTTATCCATTTATCCCTTGAAGGACATTCAGGTTACTTTCAGTTTGGGGAAATTATGACCAGAGCAGCTATTAAACATTCATGTACAGGTTTTTCTTTGAATGTAAGTTTTTATTTCTCTAAGGGAAGTACCAGGAATGAGAGTGATGGGTCCTATGCCTCCTGCTCCCCAAATCTTTTCACATCTCTTCTTTCATTTGATCTTCCTAATTTTTTCAGGAAGTATAAAGCAAGGTTAGCCACTGTTATCATCTTCATTAGCCAAGGGGTGTTGCATCCAGCTGTGCTGCCTGCTACTAAATCATTCTGTAATAATATCCTATGGCCCAACTAGGGTGAAGTGCATGTGTGACTTCAGACTCTGTGCACTGTCTGAAGAGCAGAGGAAGTGGCTGGAAAGGATGGCCTCTCTCCTTTTCTGCTGGGATCCCTTGCTGGGTCCAGAGGGGGAAGCAGAGGTCAGGTGGAAGCACAAAGAGCAGACTCTGTAAGAACATGACCTCCTTCACTATCTCATGGGCTATGAATGCTCGTGACAGATGTGAAAAGGAGATAGTCTGAGCTTACATTCAAGGGATGATTTAATAGTAAACCAGTAAGTATATACGTGGGTTATGGACTTAAAGATCTAAGTTCAAATCTGAGCTCTACCATTCATTAACTGTGTGACTTAATGAACAAGCTGCTTAGCTATTGTATTGGATTTTAACAATGTTCCCAGAGGAGAAATAAGGTAGAGAATCTCATTACAAATCCTTCATTTGAAAACACAGGGTCCAGAGTAGCCTTCCAAGACTCTGGTCATGAAATATCCCCCCGGTTATCTAATCTGGATATCATGGCAGGTTAGAAAGTTCTGGTATGGAAGTGGGAGGAATAATTATTTTTACATTTCATTATAAATTATTCATTGAGGAGAATATTGTTCAAATTGATTCAAAGGAGGCAATGAAATTATGATAACAATAACAGTATAGAATGTAGTTAGAAGATCCAGGTATGTAATAACAGTGCCAAAATTAGCTCGGTTCTCTTCCTGTGCCTCTGAAGAACCTGATGACATTTCAGAACACCCAGTGTTTTCTGTTCCCTTTTCTCCTTGTATTAACATCAGTGTTATAACTGTCCAGGGTAACAAACATACTTAGTTAGCATATGAAGAAAACTGCATTTAGATGTGAGCAGGCCAGTAAGACCATACCATCCTTCTAGGTGTCTTCATAGCTCTGCGGGCAGAGTTGCTGGGGTAGGAGGCCTTTGCTCTCAGAAGCAATGTGGAGCTGGGCTGCAACATGGGCTCTCAAGGGGAGGAGGGTATGAAGGAGCCTGGAGCTCCATGCCCTGTCACTGCCCTCCTGCTATGCAGAAACAACCGCTTGCAGAACATAACATGTTAGTGCTTCGGATCCCTGGAATTCAGTTAATTATCTGTTTTCCTCCCAGTGATGATCTTAATACACAGTAGTCATTTCTTTTGTATTTTATAAAATTGGAATCTATAAGCCTTAATAAATATTTCCTGAAATATTTTGTAAAATCAGATAATAGCATCATATGGCATGCTAACTAGCTGAGTTTATTCCTATATTAACTATATTAACTTTACCACATCATAACATGTACCCTGGAGTTTTAGGTGATTGGCAAAGCCTATGTCTGGCCATAAAATATCATCAATACATATTTAATGGCCATAAACCAAGTATAAGTCACTGAGTTCTGAAATGAAATAAGGCAACAGATATGATCCCTGCTATTACACTTCAGCTGGAAATAATAATGATGATATTAATACAGCCACCAGCAGCTAACGGTTCTACAGCATTTGCTATGTACAATTTACATACAATAACTCATTAATCTTCTCATCAGTCCTGCAAGGTAGGCATTATTATCCCCATTTAATGGACAAGGAAACTAATGCACACATAGTAATAATGAACAAGGACATACAGGTAGAAACTAGCAGAGCAAGGATTCAAAGCCAGAGTCCCCGCACTTAACTACAAACACATCACAGGGTTCTGTGCACACAGAACAGACACTCATTACCCTTGTGTGAAATAAAGAATTCAATGACTGAAACGAGCATGCCAATGACAGTGGGAGGTGAGGAAGGCAAGGACTATGGAAGTTCAAGGGGAGCAGAGATTGTCAGGATAGTCGCAGGGCCGCTCTCCAACGAGGAGGCCGAAATGGAGCCAACGCCCGCAGATTGTCCAAGATTGGGACAAGCAAAAGGGTTACGGAGGGCAGTCAGGGCAAGCAGAACGGCACGAGCATGGACTCAGAGAGACCCGGGCACAGCCTCTGCACTGAAGTTGGAAGGAATTTCTGTACCCATAAACATGGAATGCTAATTTGATACCTAGAGAGAAACCACATTGTAAGCACAAGGAACGTTCAGACTGAGAACGGACACGAGGGAGACCCCACGCTGCCCAGGTGTGATTATTATGGAGCAGCATGACTTGAGGAACAGAGAGGTTGGAGAAGGGACGTTCACTGGAAAACTACAAACAGCCCGGACTATCTTCAGGGGGAGATGAGAGGGGGAATAAACACAAAAGATATCGGAACGGAAGCCTGGACAGAATCGAGATCTGCCTATGTATGTATTCAGAAGAATGAAGGAGGGCAGGGTGTAGACCTGCCCTCAAGCTCCTGCCCAGCCTTCTCCCTCGCCCCCTCCTCAGCAGCCACCCTGGCCCTCCTGTAGTTCCTAGCACTCCCAGGCAAGCTCCTGTCTTAGCATGTTCTTTTCCCTGTCTCCAAAGCCCCAGATAGCCACATATATTGCTCCCTGACTAACTTCAGCCCAGACATAAGTGCCTTTTTATTTTCTTCCCTCTTTCCCTTTAGAATAGTGATTCTCAACCTTTCTAATGCTGCAACCCTTTTATAAAGTTCCTGTGGGTCACGACTCAACAGGTTGAGAACTGCTGCTTTAGAATGTGATCATTGCTGGATCTCTTGTACCCAGAATGGCACCTGACACTTTGTAGGCTCTCAATGTGAATGAATGAATGAATGACCTACTAGATGAAGCACAGATATGGATACATTTATTTTATCAAGACCTCACTCAAAAATGCACCGTTTACTGGTTAATGTGTTATGATGCCGCACACAGTTGAGCACAAACATTCCTCACATCTAGGGTTAGTCTGGCATCCCTGGTGAACAAGGAGTTTATTTGCCCCAATGCCAGTTGAGGACATTTTCTCTGGCACCTTCTCCGTTTTTCCTTGAAAAAAATATATCAGATCAAAATCTTATAACAACTTGTCAGATCTAGGACTTGACAATGCCTATGAATATTTCTTTGGCACCAAAAAATGTTACAGAGTTAGAGATATTATAATAACATGGAGATGAAATTAAATGAAGTCATAAAAACAGAGGCATTTGAGTTATATCTTTAAGTCATCCTGTGTGTGACAGGTGGCCTTGGTCATGCTCCTTTAACCTTTTTTAGGCAAGACTGTTACAAAGAGGTGTTCATACCATCCTCTCCACTCCACTTCATGGACCAGCCTGGGAGAACATAGGGATTGTTTCAGATGTTTTACTAAAGCTATGGATGCTAGAAGGAGAAATGGCTTTTAAAGATTTCAAGTGAAGGATACAGGTAGACTCAGCATGAAAACTTGGATTTTGAAGCTGCACCAGAAGCTCCAGCAGCTCATATAAGTTAGAGTTAATACTGAAGGTTACTACCAAGATTTCCATGTGCGTGATGCCCCAATAGATGCAGGGGTGCTGCAGTTATCAGCATGACCCCCAAGGTTCTAATGCAATTCCAACAGCTCCACAGTCGTGAATCTGGGGTCAGGAGAGGACTGCCAAAGGCTGGGAAGGGACTTGGGAGAGTGAAGATGGAGGAAAAGGCAAGGCAGGGGACTGGTGTGCCTCTGCTTCCCTGGCAATCAATCAGATCAGCCAGTTCCAAACCGAGGAATGGAAATGCCAGCATGTGCACACGTTGTCACACCATGACCCATTTACAGCACAGCAGAACTTCTTGCTTTGGTCAATAAAGTCAGCTCCATGCATGGGACACTCTAGTTTACAGAATGTCAGTGCTGGGAGATCCCACCATCTACTGCATCCCCTTCAGGGGTTCACAATGGACCATGACAGGAGAGGACTCTGATAATCCTTTGGTAAAGAAACCTATTACTATTTAACCTTGACACAGTATTTACTCAAGTTTATTTTGACATGGATTTTTGTTTTTAAATATCCTTTGTATCTCCCAGCACACTCAACAGGGCTTGAGAAATGGCAACTGAGCAACTTCCTTGGAGTACAGAGGAGGAAATAGAGGCCTGGGAAGTTCATTACCTATCCAAGACCAAACACCCGTTGCCTATTCCTGTCTCCATCTCCATTTTTATTCAGTACCTGCACACATACTGGGTACCTCCTCTGTACCAAGAACTGTGGTAAAGAGTCAGTGGTAAAGTAGGGCAGATGCTTTACCCCTCAATGGTCTTTTAGGGATCAGGGGAGTCAAGTGTGCCTAAGCTGTCCTTAATGGACCTCCAGTTACAATGTTGACATAATTATTATGAGGTGACTGCCAGAAAAGTAAAAATTCTATAACCACATTGGTAGAGAAATAGAATTTAATTTTTCTAGTTGGCTAAGAGTTAAGCCAAAAAAAACTCTTACTTCCAACTCTCCTGTTGAAAGTCATTCTAAACTATATTATTAACTCACATTCCATTTTAGGGTTACTTTTTTTCCCCCAAATATATCCAGTGAACACCTGCTATGTGACTTGATTTGGGGGTGTGGATGCTATACAGAAATTTAGGTACAATAAATGGTTTCAGAGATAATGTTTAATATGGTACTTATTGCAAGAGAATTCTAGAAGTGATTGTTACCTTTAATAACAGAGGTACTACATATCTTCTACATAAGCTTGTTTTGTTATCTCCTATCTCTTTTACCCTCTAAAAGTGGAAAGAAAATGTTACAGTCATTTTAGGGTTGGCTACTTTTTGTTAAATGAGGATATCTTCCTATGAAAATAAAAAGTGCTCAGCAAACACTTGGCTAATGGAGAAGCCGAAGTCTCACCATTCAGCACAAGTGCAGGTGTCACCCCATGCACACACAGGGGGGTCTCCTGTGCTCCTCTCACAAATGAGACGAGGACTACTCGGGATGACAAAGAAGTCAAATGTCTTGCCAAATAGGTCCGGACAGAACCTTATAATTTGAGATTTCATAAGCCACAGTGGTATCACACGTAGAGACCCCATTTATTCAATTTTTCAGCTTTCTTCTTAAATACCTGCCCAATTTAGATGGTTGGACAGAAATAAGATAAGAAAATTATACCTGGGATTATAAATGTCAAGTACTTCTTATCTACCTTACCCTCTTTTCTTTCTCTCCCAATCATTGGTTATGAAACTAATATTTGTTTCTCAAATTCAAATGGCTAATAATGTGTGGAAAGTATTGCCTTATACCATGACTTCTATACGAATTATATAACTGTCTTCTCATTCATTCATTGACTAGATAACTAATTCTTTCACTCTTCAATAAACATTTGAGGCCGTATATATCTCAGATTCTATTATGTTTACTACAGATACATCAGTGAATAAACTAGATCAAAATTCTTGCCCCCACTGAGGTTACAGTCTAGTGTAGAGAGACAAATATAAATATGTTGAATATTAGTATATCACACCATATAACATATCATTTCTATTAATGTAAAAAATGTAGAAGGACAGGGAAGAGTAAACTTATTTTATTTTTTATTTTTTTTATTTTTTTTTTTTTTTTTTAATAATTTTATTGAATCATAATTATGTACATTGGTGCAATCACAGGGCACGATTCATATACATTCAAAAATATTTTGATCATACTGTTACACCTACGGTGCATCTTAGCAGGGTACTGGCGAAACTTATTAAAGGTAGAGTATTAATGTCTTTATATAGTGATCAAGGAAATGCCATGAAGGATATCTGTAACAGTAAACTTATTTTAGATCCTTCTCCAAAGTCTATATCAGATACTCACCTGGTGGCCTGAAGTTTAGACTGGAGACTTTTGTCTCTAACAATATACCATGAGTAAGTGCCTTCCTCTCTGAATTTAGCCCCAATCACATGGTCTGATGTGAATCAGAACAACAAGTTCAAGTTTGCATCAGATAAATATATCAAAATTTATTTCCCCCCTTAAAATCTAAGGTCTTTTTCATCCCAAGCTAGAAGAGACTGTTTGTAGAGTAAGCAAATGGGCTAAGGTGATAGGATGCTGGTAGGATAGATAACCTTTGATTTGCAACACATATTTGGGGAAATAATTCTAGATGAGTCAATTTTACACTTTTATTTTAAAAATTCTAATTAGAAAGAAATGCACTCACTAATGGGGATATTTTTTCATCTATCTATTAAATAGTAGGAAGTTACTCAAAAGCTTTCTTATTGAACCCACAATAATTCTATTAAGAGAGCAGACCATTGGATACTCTGAATGGCTCCAAGTTTACATCATGTTCCTTTTGTCAATGGATGTGGAGTGAAGCTAGCCTACTTAAAAATCATTCATGAAATTCCAAATCAGAAGCCAATTAGTGGAACAGCCAAAAGTCTCTAGCCCACATCAAAGGAAATGTTTGTCTTTATAAAATAAGAGACTTCTGTCACTAAGTGGTGGGATACTGATGAAAGGAGAGACATGACCAGCTGAGTTGGAAATGTGAGATAATAAATGCACAGAGAAGGGTCTCGTTTTCTTTAATATGATGATGAGATGGAAGCCTTGCTCTTTAAATCTGTTGATGACATCAAATTGGATTGAATGGCTAACTACTTGTGGAAATTAAACATCAAAACAGTAATTCTGGCATGATGAAAGAGGATATTTAAAGGATTAAATTCAATTAGGAAGCATATAAAGTGACTCTCACAGTTACTTGTACTAGAGCAAGAAAGGACAGGAAAGTAGCTTTGTCAAAAGCATAATCAAAAAAGATCATGGAACCTTAGTGAACCACAAGCTGCACACATTGGCAACATAGTGCTTATTTAAATAAGGAGCCTATAATGAGAAGCTGAAGAACAATAAAGCATGTGGAAAGGACATGGTCAAGCTGTGTTATATAAGATCTGACAATTAAGTTCACAAACTTGCCATCACATACTTACTGTTGACAATACTGTACAAAAAATTTGGTAAGTGTTCATAACCTGTGTGTATAGCTGCGTTTGTGTTGATGTGGAATGTTCACTATTGTTGCAAGTTTTTGTGTGCTGTCATGAGAATGTTGGAGCTTGAATTAGAGCAACGCACAAACATTAATTTTTTTGTTAATCTTGGCAAGAGTGGAAATGAAATTGGGGAACTGTTAGTCCAAGTTTACAGGGATAATGCCATGAAGAAAATAGCAGTGTACAAATGGGGTAAATGTTTTCTGGAGGGGAGAGAAAACATCACTGATGAAGAGAGGTCAGAGTGGCCAGTAACTAGCAGAACTGATGAAAACTTTGCAAAAATTTGTCAAATTGTGTGTCAAAATCATAGCTGATTGTGAGAAGCATAGACAAGAAACATTGACAGAAAAACAGTTGGGAAAATTTTAACTGATAATCTTGGCATGAGAAAAGTGTGTGCAAAATTGGTCCCAAAGAAGTTCACTGATGCACAAAGCTTGCCAAAACCTTTTGGAGAGGAAAAATGATATTTTTGGCTGTGTTGTCACTGGTGATGAAACATGGCTGTACCAATACAACCCTGAAACAAAGTGTCAAAGTCCACAATGGAAGTCAGCCAATTCTCCATGACCAAAGAAGTCCTATCAGTTCTATCAGTCTAAATCAAGAGTCAAAATGACGTTGCCAATGTTTTTAATATCAGAGGGATTATTCTTTATGAGTTTGTATCAATTGGACAAACAGTTAACCAAGTTTACTGTTTGGAAGAGCTGAAAAGACAATGTGAAAAAGTTAGATGAAAATGACCTGAACTTTTTGCCAACAACTCCTGGCTCTTGCATCACAACAATGTACCAGCTCACATAATGCTGTCTGTGAGGGAGTTTTTAGCAAGTGTACAACTAGCTGTATTGGACCCCCTCTTTACTCACCTGATCGGTTCCCCCAATGGTTTTTTTCTTTACCCAAAGATAAAGGAAATATTGAAAGGAAGACATTGTGATGCCATGAAGGATATTAAGGGTAATACAACAGCTCTGATGGACATTCTAGAAAAAAAGTTCCCAAATTATTTCAAATGGTGGACTAGGTGCTGGTGTCAGTGCACAGCTTCCTAAGGAAAGTACTTTGAAGGTGACCATAGTGATACTCAGCAATGAGGTAGGTGACACTTTTTCTAGGATGAGTTCATGAATTTAATTATAAGACCTTAATTGTGAGTGGGAGGACTTTAGGACCACAGTGCACCCTCTTCTATAACTCATAACTGAAATTTGAGAAGGTTCAGAAAACAGAAAGGAGAAGGAGCAAGTCTTATGGTGAAAGGTTAGAAGGCTGGGTTTCTTAAACCTTAAAAGGTTCACCCACGGAAAATCCTTGACTGTTTTTGTATGTCTACAATAACTCTCAGGTAGGCTTTCCATAATATTTTGGGACATGCTTATACTTAAATTATACTCAATATCTGAAATTCAAATTTAACTGGGTACCTTTTATTATTATTTGCTAAATCTGGCAGCCCTACTCACTAACTTTGTTGAACTAATTATTATTATGTATTAGGTATTATGCTAAATGCCAAGAGTATAAAACATTAAAAATCCAGGTGGGTGACACAATAAAGTTCATTCAAAGAACTGAGGACAGGGGCAGGATTTTGGTAGGAGATAGAGTCCAAATTGAACACGAGGCTTACAAAGAGTAGGGAAGGGTTTCTGGAGAGACTTCAAGAAGACAAAGATCAGCTTTTGGTCTTTTTATTCCAGGGTCTCTGGGCCTTAGCTACTGGCATGCAGTTGCTTCTAAGGGCTCCTGAGATAGACTATGTGGTTGGATGCTAAGGTCTGTGCTGACAAAAGATCAGAGATAGGGTGTTTATGCAGAGCTGTTCTGATTTTCCTATACCCTGTGCCAAAAAGTGGTATACAGTAATCTTTAGGACCTGATGAATGAATAAATGAAGAGTGAGTGAGACTAATAGCAATGAAACAGATTTCCATCCCTTATTCAGAGAACATCATTATATTATAGTTGCATCTCACAGATACACAGGATAAGGTACATTAATAGGCTGCACATGTTAAGTGTGAATTGGCCAGGAGGGATCCTAAGCAGCATAATAGGGTGAGAGGAGAAGAGGAGTATCGGGGACTAAAACCATTAGGACTCAGGCTCTCCAAACCAACTTGACAGTCTGTGAATTTTCCTAACAGCAGGCAGCCATTCAGGAGGGTCCATATTCCTTCATCAGCAGAGAGATTATCATAGTGACTATTTATGACAATAACAACATAACTTTTATTGCTAAGTATACTAGTCAAAATGGATATTAATTAAACACTTGGGGATGTTGTAATTCTCTGACTTCATCACTGGTTTGCTGAGAGAAGCTAAGGCTCTTCTAAGTCCCCAAGAGAACTTGAGGTAGAATAAATTAGGGTTACTTTTCTGAGAGTCTGAGAAAACAGACAGTTCTTTGGCAATGTAGACGCTACCAGCAGGAAAGGGTTTCAGAAAGTGCCAGTTTTGTACTCTGTCTACTCCTGTGAGAAATAGTTTGCTTGTGGTGGGACCCAGTAGTCACAGAATTATTTGAAGCTTACATTGAAGTCATTGTTTTCTATCACAGTGACAGGCAACAGGTACAGATTTAGAAACACACACTGAGCTCCTTGACATGTGCCTAAGAGGATGCCAGGAGCTTCTTCTCAAAAGACCCATAAGATTGGTTACAAAGAAGTACCAGGCACCTCTTTCCTAACAAGCCATGGAGAAGCTCTTCATCCAGGCATCCAGAGCTATTTTCAGGGGCTCTAAGCACTGCAGAGTAAATCCTCCATTCTCCCTTCCACTCCTTTTCCAGAGCCCCTCACCCCAGAATCTCACTGAAGTAGGCAACGGTTTGAGGCAGGGACAGTGGAAGAAAGGCCAGGTGGTAGAGCCCAGGGTGGATTCATGGCAGTCTGTGGCTTTCAGGGCACATATTAATCATCTGTTAGAAACAGTGTGGGCTTTGTGAGATGAATTAGAAGCAAACCAGGGGTTGGAAATAGGATGCAAACGTGATATTAATTGCAGACTTAGTATGCATGAAACACCGTTGTATGCTCTTAATAAATAGGTAAGTCCTAAATCTGAACAACAGTATGTAACGTTCTGATCACCATCTTCTAAATTAGGAGATGAGGCACCTGAGGTTTAAGGAGCTAGCCAGATCACACACTCCCTGTCAGATTGTTCTCTTCATCACAGTAGAGGTGCTATCCAGCCTAACAGGCTTGGGTAAGTAAATGCGACAAAGACCGTAAAGCATCTGGCCCTGAAATGTCCTTAGTGGTCACTAATGAGGAGTATGCTCTCTGACACTGTAACTACTGATGTGGTTTTATGTGGATGAGGGCCATGGTTGCTAATACTGCAAGAGAACACATAATACAAAAGTTCATTTGTTTTCGGCTTTGAAATGCAATTTTCACCAGGCAAGCTCCAACCTATGAACATGTTGTCCTCAATGGTTCATTTATAAATCAGCTGTTAAGAAACAGAAATACACTTTCCTAGAGAAGTAATACTGTAAATGGTTGGCTCATTAAAGGCAATTTAATCCGTAAGAGAGAACTTTAGTGTTAACATCATTAGAGTATGTTCTGGGAACATTCATTCATTTAACAAACTTCTATAATGTACCAGGCACTGTCCCGGGAGCTGAATAGACAGTAAAATTGAAAGCATATTTGTTGCCTCAAGAAATTTATAATTCAGTGAAGGAAATAGTGTTTGATCAATGATTCAAGTGGAACCTGATGGAAGTGGGTTCAAGCTGTCAGAAGAGGACAGGTTGGTATTTGGGGGTGGGGCAGAGGTCAGAGATGGGTAATGAAGCAGTGGAAGAAAGGAGAAGATATTGCCTTTGCCTGGGTTCTAGGCTGGCTCTTTCTCCTACTTTCTATATCCATGCCCCTCTTCCTGACCTCTGGTGCATTCCTAAGCTCCTATCTGGGGCATCCAAGCCTGATAAACTCTATGTTCACAAAATCAAAAGCCCTGGGCTAGAACTTACATTTGATTCCACAACCTACCCAGGTATCTGCCCACAAGAAAAAAAAATTTTTTTTATCATAAGGACATCTGTACTTGAATGTTTATAGCAGCTCCATTCACAATTGCAAAGATGTGGAAACAACCCAAGTGCCCATCAACAGACAAATGGATTAATAAACTGTGGTATATGTATACCTTGGAATTCTATTCCGCCACAAAAATGATGGAGACTTTGCACCTTTTATATTTACCTGGATGGATTTGGAGAACATTCTCATAGGATTAGAGCATCTCAAGAATGGAAAAGCAAGCATCCCATGTACTCAATACTATGGTGGAACTAGCAGACGAACAACTATAGGCCCACACAAGAGAAAACACAATTAAATTCAGGAAGGGGGAAGGAGGTTCAGTAAGTTCCTACCTAACAGATACAATGTAGAGGTATATGAAACACTTCCTGGGTAAAGGACTTAATTGCAAGTTGGACTTTACCTTACAAATGAAAACAATTTAACCTAATTATATGTACCCTCATATTAACAAAGAAAAAGACAAAGAAAAAAAAAAGCCCTGTTCTTTCAGTCTAAAGGATCACATCTGGGTGTTAAGAGGAGGATAGTTTAAAAATATGTCTTACTGATATGTGGTTATTAAATAATCATTCAACTTCCCTCAGATAAATATCTTTTGAAGTGCATTTTAAGAAAAAGACAACTTAAAAATTATTTTTATTTTCTATATGAATGTTTAAACTGGAAGTATAAATACAGGAAACCTTTCCAAAAAGTAGTGGTTACACAGGCCAATAGGCCCAGCTTACAGATTTGGTTTGGGAATAATTTTCTTTAAGTGATTCCTGTTTCTTTCCTGAACCACAGACTCTTCAGATACTGAAGGATATTGTTATTTTCATATTTATACTGCAGCCTTCATGGAAGTGCTGGTGACACCAAGAGGAACAAGTGGAAATGAAGTGGCCACTCATCTGGGTCATCTGTAATCTGGAGGAACTCTTCCTACAACATGGGTGTATTGGACTGCGTGAGTTCACAAAAGCAACCAAAAGCCGAGGTCCCATTTTGAAGATCTCTTCAGTAGAAGCCAGAAAACTGCCCTATTTCCTACCACTAAATTCCTCTTTGTTCCACTCCCAGCCCCTGAGCCATAGTTGCTGGGCAGAAATGCCCATCCCTAGCATACAGACTGTCCAGCTTGTACCATCACCAGCACAGGGACCAGGGTGACAATTACATAACTGTGCAAAAAGCCTCTTTTCTATGACTTGGGGTTGAGAGGGGAGATTGTAATTCCAATACACGAGGAGACTCTGAAATGCTAGGGCAAGGTAACAAGGCGAGACAGTCGAGAGAGAAATGAGTCCTGACAACTGTGATTACTAGCAAATAAAGTAACTCTTTCTGCCCATGGAACAGGTCTTGAATAAATGAATGACTAAATGGTACAGGCCGTTTTCAAATTAAACTCATAATGTGAGATCTTAGCATTCATTGGTTTCTTTCTTTGTGTGTTGATTGTTTTTGTGCACTTTGCAAGGTGGATCATGTTTGCCCTTGACTGCAGGTATTCTGAGAATCAGTACCTTATGACCACACCTGGCCCTGTGCTCAATGATGTCCACTGGATCCTGTGAAATGTATTTATGGTTGTCAGAACACATGGAGTAGTTAAGAAATCAAGCTATTCTGTCAGCATTGTTTGGGCTCCAAAATGTCCCGAATCATGTCAGACCTGATGGAGACTTTCCACATCAGGACCCAGTGCTCTGAGAGCACCCCAGCAGCACTGACTTTGACTTTGCCTCATCCCCACTTGAAGCCCTCTTTGCCTTCTTGCCTCTCAGCATCAGAGGGTTAAAGCAACTCAGTGGCAGCAGCCTCTCCTCATTAGCAACCTGGAATCACTGCTGTGCTGAAGGCTGCATTGTTCTTTAGCATTTGAATATCAATTTGCATAACGAAGCAGGTGAGAGTGCCTCTTGCCTGTTCAGGCAGCTCTGATTGGCAGAGAGAAAGGGATTTGTACGTAATTGGCCACAATTAATTCGATGCACTTTTATAAGGATAAAAAGAAAAGCAGAAAATTGCTCAGTGCTCCAAGTCAAAATCACATCTGCACTCCATGCGGTGCGCATTTGCAGCAATGGGTGGGTGTGTCATGTAAAGGCAAGCACGTTAATAACCTTGTGTGTTCAGGTGAATTTTTTTTCCCTAGGAGCGAGAAAAGGCTCACTTCCCAAGGTTCCTCTGCCCTGGAGGTCCTCAGCTATAGCGTCTTTCAGAATGCAACACTGTTAGCCATCCTGTCCAATTTTTATTTGAGGCCACTAGGAGACATCATTAGAAATTACAGCATTCTTTCTTTAGGATAACACCCAGCTCAACATCTCTTCTGTCCCCAGTCCAAAAACGGCTAACTCCCAGCTGTCTCAGAGTTTGCTGGCAATCAGTTCCTGCAAGAAACTTAACTGCCTTATACCTAACACAGAACACTCTGTGGTGCTAGTGATAAGCTTGGAGGTGTGGGGGAAAATGTCATCAAGTCAAGCATTTAGGAAATTTAATATCAAGGTGGCTTATAGCCTTAAGCTACTCACAGTCTCCTTGTCACAAGTACTTCAGAAACAGTCAATACTCTTCTTGCTTTATTTCCCTTCTGAGATAAGGATGGAGGGATGAAATAGGATGTCTTTCCCTCCTCTCCAATTCTTTCCTCTCTGCCTGTCTTTCTTTTCCCCTGAAGGGAAGGTTCCTGAGAGTGGAATCATTTCCTTTGCAGCTGGATTAAGTAAATACATTGGTTACTGTCTAGAAATGAATGCTACTCCATCAGCATTCGATGTCTGTTTGATTCATCCATTTATTTGACTCTCGTTAAATACACGGCTCGTAAACGTGCAAGGGGCTGTGTGTGCACAAATGAAGACAATGGATCCCTCACTGGAATTATGTCTAGATAAGAGCGAATAGAAGTCTCTTCAAGGTTCTGTGTGCACACAACTGAATAGTGAGTGGTCTCTGGCCTAGCCCTATAATCATTCCCTTCAGAATCTAAGAGACCAGGCCACAGAGGGTCTCCATGACTGTGGCTTTGCTGGCTTCATCTGCCCCTAGAGGAGTGCCCTTCCTAGCTGTGTGCCCATGAAGACAACACAGGACTAGGGTAGGGCATTAATAAGGACACATGTAGGTTTTGGGGTCAGCTTTCTTGGGGTTAAATCCCGACTCTCTTACTTCCAAGTTATGAGAACTTGCTCACACAACTTGCTCAACATTTATAGGGCTTTCCTCCTCATCTGTAAATTAATGGTAATAATATTGATCTCAAAGGGTGGGCGCAAAGATCAAAAAGTAGCGCCATACATGAAGAATTCAACAATGTCCTGGATACAGTACATGTTCATCAAGTAGTTCAATAATAAGAGTAGGGAGAAATAGGCATATGTGGTCCCAGAAGTCCCAGTGGCTATCATCCAGCTGAGAAATAAAACCCAAAGTGAAGCCAGCTCCCACAGTCTTGCGTTCTTGCTGTTCTCCTCCCATTCTCTAGGGTGGGGTGGTAGGAACAGGGGGAGCCAGGAGAGGGAGGAAAGACCTTCCTTGGCTGGTGCCACAGTGACCTGGCATTGTGACTTGCTAGGCATGGCAGATGGCACCCTGGTCATGGGCTCCCCAGATGCTCTCAGGGAGGATGCTGGTTTGCAGCCCTGTCAATGCAGCTAGCTGTGAGCATTGCTCCCTTCAGCTTCTCCATTTCTGGAGACCACAAGACACCCCGGCAGACTCTTGCTGTGTGCCTGCCTCAACCTAGCAAAAAGTGCTCTGGGCATGATGCCTTGAAAAACACCTCTTGCCTCCCCAGGCCCAGGCTGGTCTTCCCAGATGGCCTCATCTGGTCCTGAGAAACACCTGCTTGGCCATTGATAGGAGTATGGCCCCCACACCAGGTGGTGGCTCCAGCCAAGACCTATCATCTTCAATTTTCTTGGGCATGGGTCAAAGGTCAATTATTCTCCACTTTAGCTCTAACTCTGAAGGGTAACCTCAAACGATCTTTAACAGGTAAGAAGACAGAGAAGAGAGTGGAATGCCACACCACTCCTATTACATCCCTCCAAGTGGTTTTCTGTCACTCCCCTTTGTTACTTTTGGTCCTCTGTCTACCTCCTTGGCAGGTGTCACTTAAGTAGGAGCTTTTGGCACCTGCACTTTTTTCTCCAGTTGGGTGGTCAGCATCCTATTTCATTTGAAGGGCTCCACCAAGTAATTTTGAAATCAATGCCCTGCTCTACCACACCCCTTCCTTGGCAGCTTCTCCATCATATGCACCCAAAACAGAAACAACTGCTGGCACAGAATTATTATATAATTTTTAAAGTGAGGACCTGAGCGTACTCCTAAGAATAATGGCTTGTTTTCTTCTTTGCACTCTGACCACTCTGAGGATCACCTGGGACTGGAGCCAAAGCCCTTGATATTCTGAATCAAAGCCCCAACCTGTGCAGGGACTAGATTGAAATCCCAGAGGAAACATCTAAGACTATATTGTTTGTACAGTGCAAGTGGTCTTTAAATGCCTTTCTGTGACCCATGCTTTCTGTGACCCATGTCAAGAAAGGAAATCTTGACATTGAATTGTAAACTAAATGGCTGGAATTCCCCAGCCTCAGGCAACTGTCAGCCCTCACTGGCCCTAGCACATGCCCAGCTCTGCAGAAAGGTTCCAAATACAGAACAGGTTGCACACAGTCCACTGAGAACCTTTCTCACTCTTGCCACCATTACAGCTAGGGACAATGGGGGTTAAACACACAAGCTCAAAGCCAGCTTGGGCCACAGTTTTCATTGTGAATATAATTCTGACACCTCTAACATCTGATTTATTCTACCCTTGATGCCTTTGGCCACATATAAATTTTCATGCTGTATTAATTTGTCTCAAAGGACTTGGACTTCATTGCTTATAAGTGAAACACCAGTTTAATACATTCTAAACCCACAAACCAAGATTTGCTGAGAGTGTAAGAGCTTAGGCCCTTGGACTAAAATGCTTATTTATAACATTTGTTTTTAATCAGGGAGAAAAGAATATTGGGGAGTACTCCTCTTTTCCTTTGATGTAAATAAACCATAATGAAGAAACTTCCTTCAACAGTCAGCTAATGGCATAGCTTTCTTCTAGAACCAGAGATTTGGCTGTAAGGAGATAGGGAGTTCAGTGGGAGTCTTCAGACACTTGCTCTTCCAAGAGAGACTCAAGACCCATATGGAAGCCACGGATAAATTTAATGATCCTAACAGTTCAAAGAAGTGCTCACTAACTTCCCCCACTTCCAGAACACTCCCTGCTTAAAGTATAGCATCTCACGGTATGTGTTTTTATTTTTATTTGTTAAACTTGTTTGTTGCCTATTGCTGGTTTTCATTTGGGGCCCAAGTCAATTCAATTCAGGTAGGGAATTGTGAATTTGTACTCATGCTAGTTTGCACAGTTGTATTTTTTGAAAATGACATGGAGGCTATGTTAACCAGTTTGATGAAAATATTTCAGATTGTATATGAAACTAGCACATTGTACCCCATGATTGCATTCATGTACACAGCTGTGATTTTAAAAAAAGTAAGTTGAGCGGCTCCTGTGGCTCAGCGAGTAGGGCGCCGGCCCCATATACCGAAGGTGGCGGGTTCAAGCCCGGCCTCGGCCGAACTGCAAAACAAAAAAATAGCCGGGCGCTGTGGCGGGCGCCTGTAGTCCCAGCTACTAGGGAGG
>CAUYON010179432.1:0-13780 GCA_963573935.1 Arctocebus calabarensis
TTTTTTTTTTTTTTTTGTAGAGACAGAGTCTCACTTTATCGCCCTGGGTAGAGTGCCGTGGCGTCACACTACTCACAGCAACCTCCAGCTCTTGGGCTTAAGCGATTCTCTTGCCTCAGCTTCCCTAATAGCTGGGACTACAGGCGCCCGCCACAGCGCCCAGCTATTTTTTTGTTTTTGCAGTTCGGCCGAGGCAGGGCTTGAACCCGCCACCTTCGGTATATGGGGTCGGCGCCCTGCTCGCTGAGCCACAGGAGCCGCCCTGTTGATTCAATTCTTAAGTGTCTTTTGTAAAGGGGTAAATGCATATATTTTCAGAGAGCAGCAAATCATGGGAATTAGATCTTCTTAGAGATAAAATAAAATGCAAGAAGAAAGATGAGCTATGTTCAAGGGGATTCTCAAAGGCTCCTTTAGTAAAATCATTTTTTCAATATCCTGGCCTAATTACCAGTGATCCCACCATTAGAAAGAACTTTAGTATCAAGTATTCTTAAGGAGTGGAAACATCTCCAATATGTCATTCAATCCGCAGGTGCTCATAGTAAAATGCTCTTCTTTTCCTTCTTTTCCTGTTCCTCAAAGCACAGGTTACCAATCACAACACTTGCTTCCCTACCACAGGAGTTCAGAACCGATCTTTGCTGACTAATCACTGGTCCCATCTCACTGGACTTCGCCATTGTGCTGCTGGCTAATCCAGTACAGCCAATCAAGGCACTTTCCAGGGCAGCAGGAAGGCATGTACACCGAGAGAGAAAGGATCTCTCCTTGCTCTGAGAGCGCGGCTACTAAATACGATAGGAAGCTACAGCATTCCAGAATTCATTTATGTTGTTCATGAACAAAACCTGACTGAAAGTGAATAATACAAATGAAAAACAGAGGAGTTTTTGATTTTCTGGAATTTCAAATGATAATGCCATTTGAAATTCTGGATCCAGTTGTGCATTTTGATTACCTAATTTGAATTTTCCAATTAAAATAGCAAATCAATTTTCTCTTTTTCCTAAACTTGTTGATTGGGGCATTTTCCACTGAAAGATTGCGTACTAATAGAGCTATTTTATCCCAAACAGCTAGGTAAATGCTGGCTCAGATCTAAAAGAGTATTGATAATTGGAAAGATGGGAAGAGTTGGAGGGAGAGGTTATTTTGGAGGATGCAAACAATGTAACAATCTATTGGCTTTTTTGTGTAATAAAATGGAAGTTTTAAAATTCTAATCAAGCCTTTCTGATCATTTTCTTACATCAGAAGATATATTTTAATGATGCAGACCTTCAATGGAAGGTAATTTGTATGCTTTCTGTACAGCTCAAGTATGACCTAATCACAGCAATAAAGGAATTTAATATTGTCCTCATGTAAATTGTCAGTTGATCATATATAATAAGTATTCTGAAGTCAATTTTAAATTGGTGGTGCCTGCTAAGGAAAAAAAACTACTTGTAAGTTTCTTTCTGCCAAAGTAATGTGGTAAAATTCATCATTTTTCTATCGAATGTTGCAGCCATGCAAAATTAACCCTCTGTTCCTATGCCCTATATAGTGATGTCTCTAATTGCTTAGCGGTGGAGGATACATTACTTCCTAAAGTGCTGACAAATGGTCAGACTGCAGCAAGAAGTGAGATTTCATAGAGAGTATTAACATTTGTGGAAAACTAACTGCAAGGGAGGGGAAGATAATTAAACCAGGGCTAACAGAATTTCACAGGGCCACCTGAATATCATGTTCTCAGTTACTCTCTCTCATGTTTCATTTTCCTCTTTGCAACAGGTCAATAGTCACTAAAATTTTTCATCTGGGGCAAGTCACTGCTTTCATTTACTTATAGGGTTTAAACATCCATGTATTTTATGTTTAGTGTTCAAAACATTTCGTTTTCCCCATTTTTTCTTTTCGTTGCTTGATTTTTTTTTAAGTTGAATAGTCTGGGAATCATTAAGTGCCGAATACTTTCATCGGGCCCATAAACAATGGAGGATTCCATAGTAAATGCAGTTACTTCTTGGGAAATTTCAACAAAACACATTTGCACTCATTTAAGGCAAGGGGAAATAAATCTTGAGGTCTTTTAAGAAAGCACACTTTAGGCCCTAGGAAGCTGACACAGTACTAGATTTCACAGAAAAAGATCACAAAAGCTATCCTCCAGGCTCAGTAAATTCTGGAGGTTCTCAGAAGATTTGGCAAGCATCTCAGGATTTGAGCCATTACTCTTTGTCTCACTATTTATCTCTTGACCTAGCAACTTGGATAAAGTATAAAAACAGAGAGAACAGAGAATAAGCTTTCAAGAAACTGCCTAGTTTGAATCAAAGAGAAAAAGAGGTCAGGTTATTATCTAAGAGAAAGGTCAAATTATTGTATCATTTTTTCGTCATTGTCTTGAGACTTTAGACTTATTTTTCTTCCTAGCAAATATACTTCTACCATATAGTTATGTTTGTGCCTCATTCTATAATGTGATAATTCCTTGTACTGTAATACACAAACTAATGCTTTTTTAAAAATGTACCTGATAGTTATAACTTAATTATTTTGCTGATTAAGCAGAAATTGTAAAATTATTAAACAAATATCATCAACAAGGCATTAGCAGAGTATATGCCGATATGACTGGTAGCAGAGAAACAAGCCTTAAAAATGGGCTTTCCTTAATGTTCCTTTCTGGCTACTTGAAAAAGGAAGCTCTACTGAATTTCTGCTGGCAATCTCTATTGAGTCACAGGAATCATAAAGTGAAACTAATAGAAACATAATGGCCTGTGTCATAGATGGAAGGCCAGTCATTTTCTCGGTATTATAGTGCAAAGACAACCTGTCTCAAAATAACATGGGAGCACTTGTTAAAAGTTTAGATCTCTTGCATCATTTCAAATGTCTTTGGTATGGGGTGTGAAGAATTTGCTTTGACAAGCTGCCTTATGTCATTCTGATTATCTTTAAAGTTTAAAAGCTACTACTGTAAGGTAGGATAGAGTTATCAAGTTTGGTTGGGACTTGCCATACCTTTAAGTTGAGGAAAGAGTGAGTCAGAGAGCAGCTGACCTTCCTAGGGACATAGCTCCATGACTTAATCAAACATATCTTGCATAGTGGCCCTGGAGTCACTTTGTGGTAGCAAGGTGAACCCATGAAGTACTATGCCCATCGTCACCTCTCAGAAGTGTTGTTGACCTCCCTTTCCTCTCAGGAAGAAGCTGGAGAAAGTTCTAACACAGGCTGATCTATGATCAGCAAGCCCAGATTACAGAGATACTAAGAGTTTTAGAAAAATGGTTGCTTATGATTGTTCCTCAAAGAGACCTACCAGAAGACACAGACATTATGCATCCAAATGGAGAATATCTGATCAAGATTAATGACACCCCCCAAATTCTCAGAGGTTGGTTGATGACAAAAATAAATTTACCATTCACTACTTCACTAGCAGACCAGACCATTGAGACAAGAAGTCCCCATAGAAGTCCTAAGGCATTGAACTGATGCTTAAAATTAATTCAGTTTGTAACTATTTGTAAAAAATGTCGACCTTCTCTCAGGAAAAAAAAAATATGCATTGAGGGCAATGAAGTGAAAGTCAGTTCATTAAAAATGCAAATGAAGGATGGCACCTGTGGCTCAAGGAGTACGGCGCCAGCCCCATATACCAAAGGTGGTGGCTTCAAACCCAGCCTCGGCCCGAAAAATTGGAAAAAAAAAAATGCAAGTGAAGAAATTTCACCCAACGTAACTGGGAATGTATGTGGGGTGGGCAGGGGATGGGAAGAGAGTAGAAAGCCAAATTGTCAGGGAAACTCATGTGTGTGGAGGGAAAAAGGTTGGCAAAAAGGGTCCCTAACTTGTGAGATAAATTTCTTCCAAGAATTTGCTAGAAATTGAAACTCTACACCTTCATCCTTGAGAATCCATTGAAGTTAATCTGGTTATTGCTTGATTTTTATTATTTTTAATGATATATAGCTACTTCATGGGTTGCTAATTCCATTCTTGGCTATAAGGTTTTGATTCTGCTTTACTAATGTGTTGACCATAGGTGGAAAGCTTGCCAAATATTTAATAATGGGTTATAAAGTCATTTATATTGAAGAGTATTACTATCACAACCTAGGATATGGAAATTTAGTGAAATACAAATGACTTTATTGTTCTAATACAATGCCAGACCGAATGAAAGAATGTATGAACAAGAAAGTGGCCATATCAAAAAGCACTATTAGCTGGAAATACTATCCACACAGTAGCTGACTTATGCTTTGCAATATCAGTAAGAAGAAATTTTTCCATCAAATGAAATTTGTGACTGAACCTACTTCTCCAGTTTTTTTGTTTCAAGAAAAGAAAATTCTCCCTCTATCTTTCCTCCTTCCCTTCCTTCTTTCCTTCCTTCCTTCCTCCCTCTCTGCCTCCCTCCTTCCCTCCTTCCCACCCACTGAGAGTCTGGATGGCTATTGTCCCTGCCCAGTCTGGATGTTTGTTATCCTACCCTCCCTTCCTTCCCTTCTTAGCTCCTTCCTCCTCTTTGTTTCTTTCCCACTCCCTCCCTCCCCACTTCTTCCCTTCCTTCTCTCCTTCCCTCCCTCCCGTCTTTTTTCCTTCCTTCCTTCTTCCCTTTCCTCCCTCCCTGCTCCCCACTGAGAGTCTGGATGGCTGTTGTCCTGACCCAGTCTGGATGGCTGTTATTCCTCTCTCTTTCCCTCCTTTCCTTCCTTCCTTCCTTCCCTCCCTCCCTCCCTTCCTTCCTTCTTCCTTCTTTCCTTTTTTCCTTCCTTCACTCCCTCCCTATCTTCTTTCCTTCCATCTTTCCCCTTTTCTCCTTTCCTTTCTTTCTTCCTGAACCCTAGTGTTCTTGTATCTGACTGTTCTTTGTTTCTAAATGTGGTGAAACACATTTATAAAGCACTAAAATCAAAGTCAGTGACCTGAATCTCCCCTGCTAAAAATCACCTCTATGACTGTAGTCTAATAATCAGATCTCTACAGGTTTGAGTTGACTTACTCATAAGAGGAGGAAAATTTGAATGACTCTGTTCCATGAAATTAAATAAGAATTTGCTGAGTAGAAGGCTGCAAAACTGAAAAGACAGAGAACTTCCTTCAGGGAAGCTTTATCTGTTAGAAGAGATAAATGTGAAAAGAGATGTAGCTCACATGGCTCTTGAGGTCACCCTATCTTTTGGAAATAAATGAATTCAAGTGCCTTGTATCCTATCCCATGAGAAGCATTTTGCCTCTCATATTTCTGAAAATTCCTAGGAGATATATGTTAATGTGATCAGTCTTGGCTTTAAATTAGGGTTCTTAGTTTCTATTCCTACTGAACACTTGATTTAACTAAACCAAATCTCCCGTATCTATGATCTTTTTTCTGCTCTTGGGCCAGATGTACAATTCAACTCCTTCTCTCTGACAGAGGCAGCAAAGCACAGAGGTGGCGTGATAAGAGTCTTTATTTGGGATTGAATACTGGCTCTGACCTACCTACAGAAGTTGGGCAAGTAGTTTAACTTTAGTTTTCTCATTTGTGAAATGAGATGAAAATTGTTTTAATTTATAGCATTTTGTAAAAATGAAATAAGATTATTTAGCTAAATATTTAACGTAAAGTGAGGTATATTGTAAATATTCAAAGTCCTGTTTGCTATCATTTTTAAAAGTCGCTTAGGCTGGCACTTGTGTGTATTACACATACTCTGGAGACCTGAGAGTGTTGGGAAGGGTTTAGTACAGTGCAGAAATGTAAACTACTGACTATTAGATATTCTTGTTTGCTAAAAGCATAGCTGTTGAAATTTTTTTCTACTACCTGATTGAAATAAATTGTAATACATGGCAATGGATGCACTATTACAAAGCTAATACCCACCTCCCCAGGTGGTTAGTGATTCACTCTGACTCAGAAAAGGGGGAAATGGGAGGTGAAATCTGGTGGGTAAACAGGATGTATTAAGTCAAGAAATTACAGAGGGCATTACAAGTAGAGGAAAGAAATGCAAAAACACTCAAATGTTGCACTCCCTGAATCATTTCACAGAGCATTGTTAAGGTAGTCAGTCCATCAAAAGTACTCCTTTAGGAGACAGGGATACAGGGGAAGGAAAAACTGGGATAAAGACACACACTGATTTGTTTGCAAGGATAGGCATCGGGTGCCCTTGGAGTGTACCCAGCAGGCCCCAAACCAGTATGAAGTTGGGTTCCCTTGCTGATGCTCATGGCCAGTGCTACTTTCAAAGCCCCTTGAATCCTGCCTCATCTTGTCACTACTACTACCACTACCACTACCCTGCTCCAAGAGACCACTGTCTATCATGCAGGCCACTGCAAGCCACCTCACCCCTCTCTCTCCTCTTCTCTTCCCTCTTGCACTCTACACAGCCACCTGGAGGGCTTCTGGGGAAGCCTAGACTCTGTCGCAACTTTCTTAGTTCAAAACTCTCTGACTGAGTCATTTTGCTCAGAGGGGCAAACTGGCGTCCTTCCTGGCCCTGCATGAACCACACGGTCCTGTTACCTCTCAGACAAGCCCTACCTCACCCTCCCTCCCTTGGCCCTGGGCTCTGGCCATGCCCTCATCTTGCTAATTCTTAAATATGACAAGGTGCTGCCCACTGAGAGTCTGGATGGCTGTTGTCCAAGCCCAGGATGCTCTTCCCCCAGATATACTCATGACTCACCCCCTCGTTGCCTTCAGATGCTTTCTCTAATGCCGTTTTCAGCAAGTTCATTTGTAAAAAAAGCCCTCTCCACAGTCTCAGAAGCCCATTTCCCCTCACTCTGAATCATTGCTGCCCACAGCGCTTATTACACCTGCTGTCCTTCAGGTTGTTTGTTGGCTTATTTGTCACCTCTTCCCCTTTTCCTAGAACCCTCTGAGCTCAAGAATGATGCAACACCTGTGGCTAGAGCAGTGCCAGGTACAGAGCAGGTTCTTCATAAGTGGTTGATAAGAGAATGTCTGTGCTTGGTGAGGAGGCCTGAGACAGGTGAGAGGTGGGCTGGTTGGGGCAGGCTTCTAGCGGAGGGAACAGCAAGTTCATTGCCTCTAACCCAGAAAAATCAATGACACACTGATTTGACAGAAATAAAAATGGTTCAATGTGGATAGAGTGTACAAAGGGGAGAAAACCAGAGCTAGATGACGTTTTTCCTCTCTATAGTTCTATTGTTATAAGTAAAATGAGATTTCTTCATTGTGTTTTAGAATTTATGATGGGAAGTGGAAGGTGCCTCAGGATCATAAAATCACTAGCTTATAGATATTGATTAGAATATTATGTCCGTGCAGAATTTCTGGCTCATTATTCTGAAGGGGTAGATTTGATTAGCTTTTCTGGAAATATTTGATGTTCTTATTTGATGGAGAAAACTCTTTTGGTGATGAATCGGTTTGGTTTCTGAAAAGAAAATGCGGATTTCTTCATTCTCTTTTTGTCCAGTTTTGGAGACAGTTCTTTCTTATTCTGTGTTATAATAAACGTTTGCAAGACATTTTTGAAATGCTTGAAATTATTGTACTTTCTTTCTTGGCTGTACTTTCTTTCTTGGCTATTTTTTTTGTTTTAAGCAACCTGCATGCTGGAAGTCTGGGTGGCGGAGTGAGGAGTGCATGTCATCTGGATTGGGGACAAGTGTCCAGAATCCCTGTCTGGGATTCATGGAACGTGGGCTGGCAACCACTATCCACCATATGAAATGGCAAGTTCCCTTTTGAAAATTATGTTTTTCTGAAAGAAAAATGTCTTTTTCATTAAACAAAGGAATACAAAATAAAACAAGGGTGGCTCCTGTGGCTCAAAGGAGTAGAGCGCCACCCATATGTTGGAGGTGGCGGTTCAAACCCAGCCCCAGCCAAAAATCACAAAAAACAAAAACAAAAAAACAGAATAACATTTAAGGTGAGGATATCTCAAGTATACCAATTTAATCCTTTTTACGAGTTACATGAATGTATTCAATGAGCACATATACCCTGAAACTATGTATATCTATTGTATATCAAATAAATATGTATTTTCCTAAGTGAAAATTCTAATAAAATGCTTTAATTAGAAGAAAAATAAATGAATAAATTTGCTTATGAAGCTAGGGAGTATTGCTAGAAGGATGCTGACAACGTTTGAGTTCCATTACATTTGCTTAAATCATTTCTACATGAAGCAACAAATTCACTTTGACTGGGAATTACTTATAGTCTAAGCCAAGAAGAATTGGCAGGAAGAAAACCATGGAACATTAAGTCCTAATTTGTGTAAGCTCATTCCCGAGGCCTGCTGGGGCCTTTCTCCTGTGGCTGCGGCTACTGCTGTTGAGAAGCTTCAGTGGTAGAGAATGTGGTTGGAGGGAACAGGCTGGGGGAAGAATCCTGCAGTCTGGCTTTGAGGAGGGGTGTCAAAACTCTCCTTCAGTGTGGTTTAACTCAAGTATGTGGCAAACTTGATCGCCCCTCCTGACAGGTGTGCTATGATAAGATCAAGAATTGCATATGGGACTCAGTAATAGGATATGCCAGAGAACTCATGTGTGGAATGTTAGGTAGAGTTTTCAGGTGTGAAATTCATATGTCCACTGAATGAAGCCTGTTGACAATCCTGAGAGCATAATTCTAGAGAAGTTTACCAGGGTTTGGGATGAGCTGTAGGACTGGGAATAGCTTTACAAAGCAGGAAAACTGATCAGGCCCTGGGCATGGAGGGGGAGGATTCATGTAAATTATAACATTGTGAGAGTAGGGAAAAGCTAATATTTTTGAGAAAATGGGCAGTCATGTAATGTAAACATCACGATCAGATCTTTGTTTTATTTATTTTTCTTTCACAAGCAATTCAAGTACAGATAACTGGGACAGAACGGAAAAGTATAGAATGAAAAGCAAATGTCTCATAAACTTGTTCCACTTTTTGGAAGTAATAACTTCATGTTTCTCTTCTTATATAACAAGGGTTTAAGAAATACCTTCTAAAGCTGCTTAATACATAGAGACTTAAGTGTTGTATATAAAGTTTAAAAATAGCTAAGAGAAAAATCACAAAGTAATAATATTAGTAGCAAGGAGAATTTGCCTGGAGCATGAAAGTGTCTGATTGTTACCTTGCATAGCAATAAGTTAGCAGAGAAAATTTGGAGTTCAGAGACTAAGACTTAGAGGTAAAATTTAACTGTAAGGCTAGATAGAAATCACAGGCTAAAAAACTAAAAGTAAAAATGCTTGCAGATAGTTAACATTTTATTTAGAAATTGGGGTAGAGAATGGATTGGTTGAAGGAGAGAATGAGACAAGGAGTTTGTTTTGAGGTAGGTTGAAAATGAAGAGATCCGTGTCTATGGCAGTGTAACCCTAACCCTAACCCCAACCCTAAATATTAACATTCAGGGCTAGGCAAGAGAACCCCCTTGGGCAATTTCATGTAACCCCCTAGTCTCTTCTAAAGTGGATGACCTGCCATTTTGCACAGTCGGGGGACTGCATTCATTCGTTAATGCATTAAGAAAGTGTCTCTCCTCTACCAAGACTTGGCCAACTGTAATTTTCCAGATCTTATACCCTTAGACAAAGGACTCATTTGGAAACCTCCCACTGAGTCCCTCTGCCAGAAGCTCTGGTGTTTTTTAGACCTTCTGTCCAGACAGTCTGGTGCTTTTTACTCCTTCTGTATTCCTTTCTATCCAGTAAATCCTAACTTATCCCTGATCTGTGGTCTGTGGGTTCATTCTTCGAAGGAGACCAAAGATCTACTGAAGAAAGAAATTCCAGTAACAGAACTTCCATAGTTGACGGCCTCCCTACACTGACCATCTCCATAAGTTGCCCTGGACATAGACTGGACATGCACCACATGTACATATCAATATAGGAAGCCTAGTTCCTTATAGTGATCACCTCTGCAGGTTGACCAGTTGTTACAGTCCCTTGGGTTCAACTTACAGAGATTCATGTGTATGTGTGTATGTGTGTCTGGGGGTGGGCTGGAGAGAGAGACAGAGAGGAGAGAGAGAATATGCAGGTAGGCACTGTACCTATCCCGAGACATAAATTCTACAACATTGGAACAGGTAGACTAGCCTGTATTCCTAGATATGATCCAACCACTTTTCTCTAAATTCTATAAATTAACCAATACAAATTACTTAGAAGATTTTCATTGCATTCAGCTACATTCTCTATCCTCAATGGGATTCTAATCTTTCCAAGTCTCCGGGTTATAGCTTCAGCACTGTTTGATTTAGATGAGCAAAAATAAAAGTCTTCACAGTATTTTTTATAACTGGAGAAGCATATTTCTTCTATTTTCACATAACTCACAAATAGCGAGACAGATCTTCAAGATCTTTTTTAAGCCTTCAAAAGAAATTCCATTTTTGACTAGACCATAATGTGGAAAATTTGAGGCCAAATGATTTAACTTTTTTAAAGTCTGACAGTTAGGAGAGGGAGAAGGAGGGAGAGACAGAGGGAAAGACAGAGAGAGAAGAGGCAGAACTAGGAGAACAGGCAGAGGGAGACGAAGAGGAGTAGAGTAACATAAATTAATTGGACTATTAATTATTTCTCTACATCACTCCTCTAAAGTTTTTATATATATATATATATAACTAGATATAGCTTAAGGTGTGCTTCATTTACTTTCAAGTTCTACATAGGGCTTCTGTTAATTTGCATAATACGTTTTACGTCTTGGTTGAATAATTATTTTTGTTTCTGAAAAGTATGAGGGTTAATGGATTGTACAATTGGGATGCAGCATTTTACAATGACATGAAGAAAAGCAGAAGATACAGCATGAATACTCATGTATGTTAGTTCAGCACTACACATTTACAACATGTGGGAGGAAAGCAAAAAAGCAAAGACCTGATTCATCCAGATGCAATTTCTTCTACACGAAGAACTCCCATAGACTTCAAAGGCTTTCCTACACACAAACCAGACTCACAGTGTGGGCGCGGAACGAAAATCTGCCAACAATTGCCAGTTGCAGTCTCAGCCAATTTTTACAAACTTAGAAGTTGTCCTTTTTTGACTTTTATCAGTGAAAAATGTCTGGAATGATGGGAGTCACTTATAAAGTTTTTTCCTTTCTTTGTATTTGTGCAGGCAAAAATAAGTTGGAACATCTTTGGATTTTTCAGAAATAAGTCATAATTATGTGAGTACATCCATAGAGTATTAATATTTTTTTCAGAGATAACTAAAATTGTTATATCTATGTAGTTTTTAGAATCGTAATGTCAAAGGCTTGGAAGAACATTGGCAATTACAGCATAGAGTAAATTTCTTTTATGGGAAAATAAGTTTTGTGATACATTTTTAATTGAGTTTCATGTTTCGTGTCTTCTTCTGTTTAAGGTGGGATCCATTTCCTGACTTTTGCCTTCTTGCTTTCTTTCCATGGGTAAAATAGGAAAGTCTTTGAATATGCTTACCAGCTGCTTTTCTTGATTTTTCAACTAGTTACTTGACCACAATATGTCACAGCCCCTATGACCCTGGTCTCGATCGTCGCAGAAAGGAACTAGGCGAGACTCAAATTAGAAGTACAAGCTTGTAGGAGGAGGGCTAACTTTGATTGCGGGATAGCCCCAAGCAACCTCCGCAGTAGCCTTTTCTTCAGACAGCATAAGACAGGTGAGGGGAGTATTAGACAACGACTACATGTCCAAGGATGGCCATGGGCTCGGGCTCTTTCTCTGCAAGGACCTACGGACAAATTGCCCGAGGGTTCGCTCCCCAGCTACAAATCATCTTGCTCAGAGGTCATCAGGCTCTTGGTGTCCTCTACAACAATAGGAAAAGAAAAAGTTTGGGGTTCAGGCCATAGAGAAGAACTTGGTAAGAATTATCAACAAAGAAGTACATCTGAGCCAAGCATGTATTCTCTTTTGTTATTTTGAATATAAACACCTATAAAGGGACGAAAAGAAACTTAAATGATAAACTCAAGCAATCTGAAACAGACAGCAGCAATACATTGCATCATTGCCAAATGATTGTCTTATCATTGATTATCAAATTTGCTGATAAAACTTGCTCGAGGTACCAGAGTATCAATAACAGTTAAATATAAATGAGTCTTGCTGTCTTCTACTATAAAGCATTGCTGCCTGGATGAGTACAGGTGTGTTTGTCTGGAAGGTCAAGGAAAACTTAAAGGTGGATCTGTGTTGATGGCTTTTACAGAAAGCAATTGCTTTCTCCTCGCTGGGAACCTAGAACCTACTATTGTGCAAAACCAGTTAGCAGACGTGGGGAGCAGATGTACGACTATTGTAGGTGATGGGAAAGCAATTCTTTGGAACATGACAATGCACTTTTCATCAGTGTATTCTACATGCTGCAAAACACCAGGCCCTTTCATTTTTGCCCCTAAAAGAATTTAGGATTTCTTTTTCTGATATGTGCACATTGCAAAATATTTTTAGTTTCTTGTAGACAGGAATTTGGTAGAATTTTGCTGCCCCTTCTGTTACAGCCTGACAGCTGCAGTCAGTACACACATCTGCTGTACTGGTGTTAAGTGATACACATCCATCCATATAACAGCTGTTGTTGGCAGATCATTTCAAGTATCCAGGGGACGGATGGAATATAAATGATCATTGCATTAAGTACACAAAGCTGGGCTTATTGGTTCTGAAACTGATTTGTTATCTAGATATGCTAGTTTTTTTTTTTTTTTTACTAGTACATCTGTGAGGCTCAACATGTGTTTAAAAAGTGGAAAACAATATGTGTTATCTAATTATCCAAATTTGCAAGAATACTGAAATTTTCTGGTGGGACAAATCAGTGCGAGAAGAAAAAGTCTTGTTAAATAGGAACGGTTTTGTGCATGTAATATATTGTGATCTAAACGTAAATATACATAAAAATGTCATATATAATTGCTTCATAGTATATATAACACAATATATGACAAATATAAAACAAAATGTAGAGAGCATTGGTTAAAATCTAGGCCTAACATTGCTTTAATGTTATTTATGAAGTCTGTTTATTTCCACGTCTCTCTGTCTCTCTCTCTATCTGAACCACTATCTCAACTCTACCTAAATTTATCTCTGTATCTCTACATGCCAGGCCAGATATCACTTCTCCTGAGTATCTATGTGAAATCTTAGGCCTTCTAGGTGCTGCATGCATTAGCTTTATTTCTACAAAAACAATGCTTTTGCCCAAAGTAAAAATAAAGTTTGAGCGTTTGATACAAACACCTACATACTCACCCTTGCAGAGTTTGTAAGCAGATGTGTCTAATTTGATTAGAATAAAGAAGGTTTTTTTTTATTATTAAATCATAGCTATGTACATTAGTCTAATCAAGGGGTATAATGTGCTGGTTTCATATACAATCTGAAATATTTTCATCAAACTGATTAACATAGCCTTCATGGCATTTTCTTAGTTATTGTATGAAGACATTTGTATTCTGCATTTAGTAAGGTTCGCCTGTACCCTTCTAAGATGCAACGTAGGTGTGGCCCCACCAATTGCTCTCCCTCCACCCATCCTCCTCCCTTCCCTCCCCTCCCTTGCCCTTTTCCCCATATTTTTGTGCTATAGTTAGGTTATAGCCTTCATATGAAAGCTATAAATTAGCTTCAATCCAGCAACAATAGAGTGATCCCTCCAGGGTCTAATCTTGGAGAGACACCTCCCCAACTCTGAGGACGGCCAGAGGCAATGGTGAAAAGAAGGTGTTTTAAATGAAAGGCAATTATTGGATATGTGGAAGAATTACAAAGATGAAGAGATGTTCGGGGACAGTTACCA
>CAUYON010179433.1:0-29707 GCA_963573935.1 Arctocebus calabarensis
TGGCGGGCGCCTATAGTCCCAGCTACTTGGGAGGCTGAGGCAAGAGAATCGCTTAAGCCCAAGAGCTGGAGGTTGCTGTGAGCAGTGTGACGCCACGGCACTCTACCCAGGGCAATAAAGTGAGACTCTGTCTCTACAAAAGAAAAAAAATAGAAAAATGAAGAAATAAAAGAAAAAAAAAGAAAAGAAAAACCTATAGGGAAAATGTTGAAATTAAAAACAAAAACCAAAAAAACAAAACAAAGCAACACAAAACAAAACAAAGCAGTATATATATCTTGCTGAATATTGTCTGGGCAACAGGTGATCTTCTGGGGTATGATATGTTAATCACAATGCTGATATGGCTGTATGAAATGGAGATTGGAGGCCTCTAATGATTTCTGAAACCCTGCAGAATGGAGAACCTAAATCTCTCCTCAGCTTGCTTAAAAGGCACTTTAATTTGCTAAACCTGGGCTAAGCATAAGCTTTCCCAGGAAAGCACTTGTTGCTGGGATCACTCCTTAAGTGGCTATCCAGGATCACTCCTTAAGTGGCTATCCACTTACCCACTTTGCCAAAACTGGTCTCACCCTATGCCCCTGAGGGCTAAGGCTGCAAGGCATCTCAGTCCCCACCTTTAGGCTGCTCAGTCACTAGATTACTTGCTCCCACCTGATGCTTGCTCTGCAACCCTGAGGGTGGAGCTTTCTGGGGCAGTTCTCCCACAACGGCTCCACACAGCCCACAACCAAACACTGTTGGCTCCTTCTGGCTCCATGGCTCAGTCTGGGACCCTAGACAACACTTAAAGACCTCCGTACTCTTGCCCAAGTTCTCCCAAGGTAGTTCAACTGTGTGCCAAGTACAAAAAAACCCAAACAGATTGCAGGGAAGGCCTTTCCAGTTTGCAAGCTCACTGCTGCTGTACTTACAGCTGCCGGCAGGATTAGACCGAACGAACACACGCAACCACTTGCCAGTTCTCCACTGCTTTTGCCTTCCTCATGGGGTCCAAAAGTCTCACACTGACTCCCTGTGTCCCCAAAGATATGCTTCTGGGCAGATCCCACCAGTCAGAGATGCCTGAAGTCTTCTCTCCCCAGTCTCACCGTGCCCAGTTGCAAGGAAGCTGTTATTTGGCTGCCATCTTGCACTGGAAGTCCAATGAACTTTCAATAGTATCTGCAGAGCATAATAAAGCAAAGTACAATAAAATGAGGTATGTCTGCAGTAAAAGAAGAAACTATCAATCACGAATAATCAATCTCTGGCTCAGTGACTGTAGTTCAGTGACTGGAGTGCCAGCCACATGCACTGGGGCTAGTGGGTTGGAAGCTGGCCAGGGCCTGCTAAACAATAATGACAACAATAACAAAAAAATAGCCAGACATTGTGGTGGGAGCCTGTAGTCCCAGCTACTGGGAGGCTGAGGCAAGAGAATCACTTAAGCACAAGAGTTTGAGGTTCCTGTGAGCTGTGATGCCACAGTACTCGACCATAGTGAGACTAAGTCTCAAAAAAAAAAAAAAAAAAAGAATAATAGATCTGGCAAAAGTGTTCTTCAAATACAAAAGTGAAGGCTGGGTATGGTGGCTCATGCCTATAATCCTAGCACTCTGGGAGGGCAAGGTAGGTTGATTACCTGAGCTCAGAAGTTCAGACCAACCTGAGCAAGAGTGAGACCTTGTCTGTAAAAACTGGCCAGGAGTCAGCTCGGTGCCTGTGGCTCAACAGGCTAAGGCATCAGCCATGTACACCTGAGCTGGTGGGTTCAAATCCAGCCCAGGCCCACCAAACAACAATTACGGCTGTAACCAAAAAATGGCCAGGTGTTGTGGCGAGTGCCTGTAGTCCCAGCTACTTGGGAGGTGGAGGCAGGAGACTCACTTTAGCCCAGGAATTGGAGGTTGCTGTGAGCTGTGATGCCATAGCACTCTATCCAGGGTGACAGTGTGAGGTTCTGTCTCAAAAAAAAAACCAAAAAACTGGCCAGGAGTCATGGCAGGTGCCTATAGTTCCAGCTACCTGGGAGGATGAGGTAGGAGGATCATCTGAGCCCAAGAGTTTGAGGTTGCTGTGACCTCTGATGCCACAGCACTCCATCCAGGGTGACAAAATAAGACTCTTAAAAAAAAGGTGGGGGGCAGTGCCAGTGCCTCAATGGGCAGGGCACTGGCCCCATATACCGAGGTAGTGGGTTCAAATGCGGCCCCAGCCAAACTGAAAAAAAAAAAAAAAAAGCCAGGCATTGCAGCAGGTGCCTATAGTCCCAGCTACTCGGGAGGCTGAGGCAAGAGAATCACCTAAGCCCAGGAGTTGGAGGTTGCTGTGAGCTGTGTGAGGCTATGGCAAACTACTGAAGGTGATAAAGTGAGACTGTCTCTACAAAAAAAAAGAAAGAAAGAAAGAAGTGAAATTATGACTTTCCCAGGTAAATAAAATTTAAGGGAGTTCATTACCACCCATCTTGTCCTACAATAAAGACTAATAGAGTCCTTCACTTTGATGCAAAGGGATGATAAAATGCCACTTAAAGCCATGTGAAAATATAAGACTCCCTTGTAACAGTAAAGGTATAGATAAATATTGAATCCTACAATATTGTAACACAGGCATGTAAATTACTTTTAAATATGGCATAAAATCTTAAGAACAGGCGATGTCTGTGGCTCAGTGGGTAGGGCACCGGCCACATACACCAGGGGTGGCGGGGTTGAATCCAGCCCCAACCAGCTAAAACGACAATGACAACCATAACAAGAAGAACAAAAAAAAAAATAACTGGGTGTTGTGGCAGGCACCTGTAATCCTAGCTACTTGGGAGGCTGAGGCAAGACAATCGCTTAAGCCCAGGAGTTTGAGGTTGCTGGGAGCTGTGACACCACAGCACTCTACCAAGGGCAACAAAGTGAGACTCTGTCTCAAAAAAAAAAAAAATCTTAACAAAATTATAAAAACAGTTATAAATCTATATTAAATAATATACAGTTATGAAAAGACACCATATGATTCATCAATAACATGTAGGTAAGGGGAAGACATGTAAAGAAGTAGAATTTTTATATGTAATTGAAGCTACATCATTATTAGTTTAAAATAGATTGTTATGAAATTATTAATAGCAATGCTAATTCTTGTCTCCTGCCTGAAAGTGTGAATCTTCAATTGTCCCAAAGGTCCTAAACCCTGCAACTATAATTACTCATCTGATGATTAAGAATGAAAGAGTGGGGCGGCGCTTGTGGCTCAGTGAGTAGGGCGCTGGCCCCATATACCCAAGGTGGTGGATTCAAACCCAGCCCCGGCTGAACTGCAAAACAGAAAATAGCCAGGTGTTGTGGCAGGCGCCTGTAGTCCCAGCTACTCGGGAGGCTGAGGCAAGAGAATCACCTAAGCCCAGGAACTGGAGGTTTCTGTGAGCTGTGTGACAACACAGCACTCTACTGAGAGCGATAAAGTCTCTGTATCTACCAAAAAAAAAAGAGTGGTTTTATTTCCAGTCCAAAGCCAAATTTCTGTGTGGAATTCTAGGTAATAATTCTAGCTAGGGAAAGTTATGCTCTCTTTTTATTACTTTTCCCTAAGGAGGAGACAATGTGTCTGTGGAGAAATCTAATTACACTTTCTTTGCCTTTTTTTGCAAAGGGACAGATTTCTCACTAATTTATCTGTGGAGACACACATATGTAAAAGAACAGGAAAACAAGTATGCAAGTGAGCAAGCAGGTTTTCCAAATTAAGGGGCTTAACTACCACATGTTACTCATAAAAATAGATTGTCATAATATAAAAATGTTTTATGTAATTGTAATGGTAACAAAACAATCTATAGAATATAAATGCTATTGTTTGAATATTGCTTGCCCCCACTGAAACACGTAGTCCCCAGTGAAATGGTGTTGAGAGTGGTGGGACTTTTAAGAGGCATTTGGATCATGAGGGATTTACCGTGATGAAGGGAGTGAATTCTCACCTTTCAGGGACTGCATCATTGGCTGTGAGAGTGGATTGTTATAAAGCAAGGTCGCCCCTCAATGTTTTCTTTCTTTTGCAGTCTGCTTGCTGCTCTGACGTGCATTCTCACTGTGTGACACCAACTGCCATGTTATTACACAACATGAGGTCCTCACCAGATGCAGCTTCCTGATCTTGAACTTCTCAGACTCCAGGACCATAAGCTAAATAAACATCTTTTCTTTACAAATTACCTGGTCTTACTTATTTTATTATAGCAACAGAAAATGTATTAAGTCTATAAACACAGATAAATGAGACATAAATTAAAACATGTTGCTACAAAAAAATCAGTGAGGGCCAGGTGTGCTGGCTCATGGCTGTAATCCTAGCACGTTGAGAGGCCAGCACAGGTGGATCCCTTGAGTTTAGAAGTTCCAGATCAAGGGCGGCACCTGTGGCTCACGGAGTAGGGCACTGGCCCCATACACTGGAGGTGGCTGTTTCAAACCCGGTCCTAGACAAAAACTGCAAAAAAGAAAAAGAAAGAAAGAAAGAAAAAAAGAAATTCCAGACCAACCTGAGCAAGATACCATCTCGAAAAACTAGCTGGGTGTTGCAATGGGTGCCTGTAGTCCCAGGTACTTGGGAAGCTGAGGCAAAAGGATCACTTGAGCCCAGAAGTTTGAGGTTGGTATGAGCTATAATACCAGAGCACTCTACCCAGGGCAACAGAGTGAGACTCTATCTCAAAAATTAAAAAAAAAAAAAAAATCAATGAAACACAAAAGAAGGTGTCAAAGAAAGAAAAGAGGGACATAAAAGTACTACAAGTTATACCAAAAGCAATTAACAAAATGGCAATAGTAAATCCTTCACTATCAGTAATTTTTTAAATATAAATGCTATTATGAACAATTGTATGCTAACCTTTTCTTGGATATGACACCAATAGCACAGGCAACAATAAAATAATGGACAAATGGGACTACATCAAACTTAAATTTTTTTGCACATCAAATGAACAATCAAGAGAGTGAAAAGGCAGCCTATGGAATGAGAAAAAATAACCATGAATTGTATCTCTGATGAAAGGCAATATCCAGAATATATAAGGAACTTGTACAACTCAACAATAAAACAGCAAGTAATCCAGTTTCAAAAAACGGGCACAGAACTTGAGTAGACATTTCTTCAAAGAAGATATACAAATGGCCAATAAGCACTTGATAAAACACTCAACATCACTGATCATTAGGGAAATATAAACCAAACCCACAATGAGATATGACCTCACACCCATCCAGATGGCCGCTACAGAAGAACAGAATACAACAAGTGTTGGAATGATGCGGAGGAGTTGGAGCCCTCATGCACTGTTGAAGGGAATGTAAAATGGTACAGCCATTATGGAAAACAATATGGAGATTTCTCAAAAAATTAAAAATAGAATTACCACATGATCTAGCAATCCCACTTTTGGATACAGATAGAAAAGGATTCAAAGCAGATCTCAAACAGATATTGCACACCCATGTTTATTGCATCATTATTCACAATAGCTAACTTTTTTTAGTGGACCTGAGTTTTAGGAGTATGCAAAGTTATAAGGGGAAATTCAAAATAATTTCTTTTCTTTTTTTTTTTTTGAGACAGAGCTTCAAGCTGTCACCTGGATGTCACAGCCCACAGCAACCTTCAATTCCTGGGCTCAAGCGAGTCTCTTGCCTCTGCCTCCCAAGTAGCTGGGGCCACAGGCACCCGCCACAATGCCCAGCCATTTTTTTGTTGCAGCCGTCATTGTTGTTTGGCGGGCCGGGCTGGATTTGAACCCGCCAGCTTAGGTGTACTTAGATGGTGCTTTAGCCCGCGGAGCCACAGGCGCCGAGCCCAAAATAATTTCTTAACCTTTGTGTTTTCTCTCATTGATAAAAAAGATAGCAGGAGCTAGTGGCTTTTCCCTCATGTAAGGTAAAGCTCTGGTAAAACAATGTCCCTTGGAGGGCAAGCCTTTGTTATGAAGGATGCTTTAGGCATATTTCAAAATAATTACTTTTCTCCATGTGGGTGACATGAGGGTATTTTTTCCATTTTTTGATATGAAAACCTGCTGAGATTTCTGGAAGCAAAACCCACAAAGAAAAAAATGTGACTTCCTTCTTTAAAATGAACACCCAGGAGTTTTTCACTCCCCAGCTAGTTCATACTCAGCCTCCAGCAATCCATCACTAACACTATTTAAGTACTCCTGCCAGTTTATTAAAAACTGTAGAATCAATTATTAAACACGTGAGCCTGTTTCCTTTTTTTTTTTTTTTTAAAAAAAGGAATTAAATAAACACACCCTTGGCGATGCTGATCTTTAAAAGAATACTCAAATACCCAGATGTTAGAGTGAGAACTGTGAACAGTGTCTCCTTCTAGGCCCAGCCCGGCCCAGCCCATTCAGAGCCTGTGATAACACATCCCATGATGATCTTGGGGCACCCACGAAAGAGGAAGATTACTTAGAGTCAGCAGGCAGGGAGTGGGTGGAAACCCCAGAAATAGAAGCCTGTGCACAGTCCCTGAGTGGGATCTGAGGAAACCCAGGGCCACGATGCTCTTGCAGGGACCTTGCCAAGACCAGCCCTCCCTGCCTCGTCCCCAGAGTCCAGGCTGACCCCATCTCAGTGGGACCAGCAGGCCCTAGTCCAAGGCCCCAAGCTAGAGTTCCCTGCCTTCATATCGTAAACCTTGAATAATGAGAATGCTCAACCTCACAAAGTCTAAGGGAAGTTAAGAAAAACCTGGGAGCTCCTGGTGGGGACCAAAAATTCTCCCTTCCAGTGGTAAGAAGCTAAAGTGTGAGTGCCTCAAAGGGCTGTACCACTCAGGGGATTTGCATTTTGAGAAATGATTCCAGTGAAAAGCAGTGCTTAACCCTGCAGTCTGTAAGTTCCACAGGGACAGGGATTGCGAATTCATTTCAGGGTCCCCAGTGCCTGGCAAGCACCTGCTATCTGGAAACTAAGCAGTGAATAAGCATGTTAACACGTGTTGAGGTACCGATACAGTATAGTTGACTACAGTGTCTAGTAGACCTCTAGAGCTTATTCCTCTTGCTTGACTGACACTTTATAACCATTGATTAGTATAAAGTAAATTTTTAAGAATAAAAGTAATGTGTGCTCATTGTTAATGGGCAGAATATAGTCATTTGAGGTTAGAAAGTCAGAATCCCTGGGAGCCACCCACACTGACTCGTTTGAGTTCCCTCTGCTTTGGTCATTCACATGGCGATTCATTCCTCATATGTCTGGTGATGTGGCATATTGCACTATTCTGTGCAACGGTAGGTCATTGAAAGTCAACTGATTGACATCTTATCTAAGGGACCCACTTTGGAGTGATGGAGAGGACATGACTGTTCCGTTAGGGGCCCCAAAAATGTCATCTGAGTTTTGGTAGTCTGAGTTTCAGTAACTTTTCTCTTAGGCTGGTCAGTTTCTCTTGAGAGAAAATTTTCAAACTTCTGCTTGAGGCTCTGGGAGCCTAGTAGAGGGAAAGGCTGGTGGGTCTGAGCATCTCATGTGCCAATTTTCATTTAATTCTCAGTCCTCTGTCTCAAGTCTTCAGTCTAGCATCCTCCCCGCACTTGAGTCCCCTCCACCCTCTGCTGGACCTGTTGTTCCCAAGTCTACAATCGTATTTAATGAGGATGAAGACGATCTGGAAGTCTAGAAAGTCACCGAGACTCATTATTGTCAGCTTCAGTCCAGTTTGCAACTCTCTGCTGACTCCCTGCACCTTTTCAGGGTTCTTTGACATGAGTCCCTTGCTTCCCACAGGCTTCCCCCTGCAGTATGAGGTTTCAGCTTTTGGGGTCTGCTAAACCAGATCCCCTGGTTCATTTTGTTTCATCTTCCAAATGTTTGTTGACATCTCTCATCTATTTCAGTCTCCTATTTCTATTTGTTTCCTGCTGGTGGATATATACCACGTTGTTTGTTTAATTACTATGTGGAGGGGCTTTATAAGAAAGTGGAGTTAAATACCTGTGTTCAGTCTGTTGTATGCAATGGGCTCACTTGGACAATATATTGAGAAAGTCTTTGTTTCTTTTCAATGGGGCATATATGGAATTTCAGGCTCCAATAGGTGACACTTGAGACAGTGTTAGATTTATACTATTTTAAGAAATGCTGCAATGAACATTATTATTGTGTATCAATAATTATGTGTAGATAGGAATAAATAAGTGAAAAAAGAGAGAAAGAAAGATAAAGAGGGTGATAAAGAGAGAAGGGAAGGAGGGAGGAGGAAAGGCATTCAGGATAGAAGGCCAGGTACCTGAAGAAGGTAGGTGAGGGGGACGTGTGGGTGTCTGGCCAGTCTTGGCCCACACCTGCCACCTCAGCCTGGCCCTCCCTCTTAGTTCTGGTACTCATTACATGCCAACTGCCTCAGGCTCAAACTTGCTATTGGTGAGAAAAACAGTTTCCACTGGGATATGGTTCATTGGAAACAGGAAACAAGTTGACATTTAAATAAGCAAAGCCAGAACCTGCATGGCCAGAGAGGATTCAATGTGCCTTTTGTCCCCAGAAGGTGCCCTGACTCCAGGATGTGAGTTTCAGTATGACTGACGTCCACTTTAGCCAGCAGTCACAAACTCTGCCCCTGCCTGGGACCCAGGCCCCTCCATGGTACCCAGGTGGAAAGAGAAGAACCTGGAAATCTTCACTCCAGCCCCAGTGAGTTTACAAGTTCTCTCTGGCTTCTCTTTCCTCAGCTGCAAAGTGGGGAGAATGGCTTCTGCCAATAAAGTAGGAGGTTGTAAGGGATAGTTTACGTATCTCACATCAACGAGCTACTTATTAAGCACTTGACATCAAGCCTTATGGAATACTGAAGAAATAACATCAATAATCAACTCACTCCACACATACTTAGTGAGGCCTGTTCTTTACACCGCCCCCGGCCGTTGGTGCATAATGGCGGACAAACCGACACGGTGCCTGCTCATGGAACTTCCAGTCCAGGGGGATTTACATTCAACATATAAACTCACAAAATAAACGGAAGGGCAAGGAAGGAAAGCATAGCAGGAGTGACCTGCCATGCAGAGGTAGAGAGACATTGGCAAGGCCTCTTGAGGAGGTGGCAGCAGAGATAAGACCTGAAGAGGAAGAAAGAGAACACATCCCAGGCAGAGGAGCAGGCCGGCAAGATCCTGATGTGGGGAGGGCTTGGCACACTTGGGCTCACAGAACAGGACCACGGTGCTCTGGGTTAGTGACACACAGCACTGCAAGGTAGTTGGGGGGCCTGCTGCGAAGACAAACTGTTTTCTCTTCCTGTACTCATGCTTGCTTTCAATACATGGCTTCTCTGGGTCTCCCACACAGACTAAGCAGTTCTCAAGCACACGCCAACAGGGAGTCCTATAGATTAATTCAATTCTCACACTATCCAAGTAGTCCATGGGTTGAGGGCTCAGGCCCCCAAGACTGCCCCCACCTCGGATGCCGATCGCAAGTCCCAGGTTGTGCCTGGTGTTTCTGACCAACTAGCTATAAAGTGGGATTCCCAAAACTCCCTCTTTAGGTCCAAACATTTACTTGGGTGGCTCACAGAACTCAGAGAACACTTATGTTTACCCATTTATTACAAAGGACATTATGAAGGATACAGTCGAAGTGATGCACAGGAAAGGTGTGGGGAAAGGGCGCAGTACGTCCCTGCTGTCTCTGGGACAGGCTCCCCCCGTGTGTTCACAACTTGCAAGAAACCCTAGTTCCTTTGTTCATGGATATTTTAGGGAGGCTTTATCAAGTAATCATGATCAATATTATTCAATCTTTAGCCTCTCTCCCCTTCCCTGAGGATGGAGGTGGGTGGAACTCAAAGCTCCAAGCTTCTAATCACAGTTTGGTCTTCCTGGTGACCGGCTCCCAACCAGGAGCCCACCAAGAGTTGGCCAGAACAAAAGACACTCTTGGCACCCAGGAAATACAAAGCATTAGGAGCTCTGTGTCAGAATCCAGTCTAAGACCAAATATTAGAACAAAAGATACAGCTAGGGATCCTATCTTGCAGGAAATTTCAAAAGTTTTAGGAGTCTGTGCCAGAAATTGGAGATAGAGATTGAATGTATATCTCTTATTATATTGCAATACCACAGCTCAGATCATGCAGAGCCTTGGGGGCCATATTTGTTCATTCATTCATTCATTCATTCATTCATTCAGTAGATGGATGAAACACCTACTATATGCTGAGAAATATTCTAGGTACTAGTGATAGAGGAATAAATAAGACAAAGTCCCTCCTCTCATGAAGCTTATAGTCTATAGTAGTAAACAGACAATACATGTAAATGAATGAATAAATTCAGCTCATGGAAGTACTCGGAGAGAATAAATCAGCAGAACAGGACAGAGAGCAACTTGAGGGAGGGCATGACTTTACATGAGTGATCAGGAAAAGCCTGGATGGGGAGAAGGAGCCAGCTGTGTGAAAATCAAGAGAAGAAGATTCTGGGCAGAGTCAATGGCAGGTGCCAAAGCCTTGCCAAAAGAACAGAGTTGGAATTTTTAAGAGACAAAGGACTTCAGATTGAAGAACCACTGATGGGTCCTAGCAGGAAAGTAACTGGATACAGTATCCGATTTAAGTTTCTCAATGAGCTCTGGCTGCTATGTGGAGAATGGATTACAGGGGGCAGGTAGGAGGCTGTGCTAGGACAGGGTGAGAGCCAATGGTGGTTTGGAGGTTGTGGAGGAGACAGAATAGGAGGGAGGATTGCTAGTAGTGCCTGATCATTAGGGGTAAGGAAAAGAGAAAGCTCAAGGACGTTTCTTGGGTGACTTGAGGAACTGGGTGGGTCCCTCAGCACTGAGGGACACAGAGGTGTTTAGGGACAGACCCAGCTCTGCCTGGCTATGGACAGTCCAGCGACAGAGAAGAGATGCCTTTCTAACAGTCCTCTGAGGATTCCCCTTTACAGATGAAAACACTAGAATTCAGGGAAATTAAAGCACTCACTTGCGGTCACCAGACAGTAAGTGATAGGATAGGTGTTCAAACCCAGCTAGGACCAAGAACCAGATCCTTTAGAAGCTGCAATATTTCCTGGGACCCTGGACTTCATACATGCACCAGGCATTGTCTTCAGCCAGTATAAACAATATATACCCACCTAGGTCCTATGGTGAGTTGAATGGTGGCCTCCCAAAAGGTATCTCCACCTGAAATCTCAGAATGTGACCTTATGTGGAATGAAGGTCTTTGTGGATGTAACGAATGTAAAGATATGAAGAGAAGATCATCCTGGATTAGAGTGTCCTTATCAGATGGAAAGGCGATACACAGAGACACAGGAAGCCAGGTGAAGACAGTGGCTGCAGTGATGTGGCCACAGGCCGAGGAATGTCTGTGGAGGCAGGTGGAGGATGCAAGGAAGGATTCTCCTCTGGAGGCTTCGGAGGACGCATGGCCCTGATGACACCTTGACCTCAGGCTTCTGCTCACTCTGAACTGTGAGAGAATAAATTTCTGTTGTTTTAAATCACTCATTTTGTGGTCAGTAGGTACAGTATCCCTAGGAAACTAAAACCAGGCCCACGATTCTTATCAGAAACATAAACATTTAAAACTATTACTAAACACATAGTCACTTTTTATCATTATGTTTTTTTCTCAATTCATGGACATAAAAATATTACTAACATGCATGGAAAAGAATTTATTTTTCAACTCCACTATCTTCTAGATGGGGAAACCAAGAGCCAGAGAGGGCAGTGGAGAAGCGAGAGGGCCAGACTGGAACCTGGTGCCCTGCCTCAGGAGGCATTCTTCTTTCTCCAAAGCCCCTTAGCGCCCTCACCAACCCACACAAAGAAAAATCAGAGTCATGGTCATCCAACAGGAGGTTTAGAAACACTTCCCACTTTCCTCTTTTTGCTTCCCAGTTTGGCAACACTAAGTCCCCTTGACACCCTGTGATTGTTCCAGAAAAGCAAGAATTGCTAAAGGCCATTGTGTCAGATTTGCCTAATCCAAACAATTTAACATTCTACCCCTCCCTAATCCTCCCTTCCCCCCCCCACCCGTCCCCTGATTTCAACACGCCTGGCTGAGGTAGGACAGGATAGGCAGATAAAAACCGAGCAGGACTTGGAAAGCTGGCCAGAGCCTGACGCTGAGCTGCACCATGGTGGGGTCCGTGGCCTGGGCAGGTGAGCCGGCAGGGTCAGGGAGAGTGGGTGTGGCCTCGCGGTAGCTGGGGAGAGGTGGAGGGGGGAGAGAGGTGGGGAGAGATGGCCAGTGGCTCCTTGCTACCATCTGAAGGAAAGCAGAAGGGCTCAGACCTTCTGAGGGTCATCCCCCTCCCTGCCTCCTGGCTTGCAGTCCCTTGATTACTTCTCCTGTGGTCTCCCCTTGGGCTCTTTCAGCCTAAGAGCTTTTATGTTGCAAGGGAAGGCTTTTCTCAACAGGCTGAAGATGACTTTCCTCTTTCTATCCTGGAAGACCAGAACCAGTGAGGCCCCTGCACTGGATCTTTTTGTCTTTCCCACATCTTAGGTCCCTCTTTTGGTCTTATCCAAGAAGCACCCACTGCTAAGTGATTCTTCCCCAACCCCATGTTGGTTGTTCTGCCAAGTGGGAGCCTGGAGGTGATTACCCTGGGTGTCCATGAAAATTTGTATGCAGGTTCTATTAGGTTAATGGGTCATTAAGTGAAAGAAATCTCTTTGAAGAAGTCCTGCTGAGCCCCCAATCTCCCAGATGTTGGTAACACAGTGGGGCAGCAGTAAAGCAGCGCAAAGCCATAAATAGTGGGAGCAGTCACAGGAGGCTCAGCAAGAGATGGAGTCTTCTGGGCCAGCCATTCCAGATTGGTTCTTGCTAGACCCAGGACAGGTTTTCTTCTTGTTCCAATGGAGAAGCTTTCCACTCTGAATATCCCCAAGTCAGCAGTTTTTCTGAAATCTTCCTAAATCCATGCCATGGAGCAGCTTCAGCCCATGGAACTTACCATCAGTTTCTGGGACCAGCCCAGGCCAACAAGGGGCCCCTGCTGTTTGGCCTGGGTGAAAGGATGGACCCAGTGCCCTCCTGGATCCCTTCTGGAAGGAGAAAGTTTATTGGCATGAAACCACCTTGAAGCCAGCCCTCCCTGACCACCTCCCTCTCCTGTGCTGTATAAGCTTTGGGGCCTGGGAAGGTGAGAATGACATGGTAACCTTAGCTGCTCTCTTGTGTCACTTCAGGTTTCGTGGTGCTGCTGGTGGTTCAATGGGGTAAGTGGCATCTGTCTTGAGACTAGCCCTTGGTCCCCTCAGTCCTTGTCCTGGACCATGCTACATTCCCCCAAGTGCTCCCCTCAAGAACTTTTGCCAGATGGGGACTTCTCAAAGCTCAGCCTCTGCAAGTGTCCTTGTCCCCCAGCAGCCCTGCCCTCACTTCTCCCAGGAAGATTCTTGTCTCCTCGTCCATGAGCTGAACTCCTGCACATCCATGGGGCCAGCGTATATGCCAGACCCTCGGGTCTTTTCTGAGGTCACTTGCTCCCCACTCTGTGCTCTTGTAGCACTTGGACACATTTTACAGTAGTGTCACGGGACCTATGATTGTTGGCTTAAGTGTCTCCCCTCACCAGACTCTGGGCTGCTGGAGGTAAGGAACCTAAGTCTTCTGTGTCCCAGCCCCTTAGCTCAGTGAGGAATACACACTGGCTCTGCACCTGTTCAACTGATCAAATGTGGAGCATGGGAGAGAGAGGAGGAGACCCCTCCTTGTGTCAAACAGAGAAGAGATCTATGGGAATCTTCAGCAACCTGGACTCCCCTTTCCAGGCCACCCACTTTCTAGGCACCAGTGGCCCCCCAATTTCTGGCGCTGAGACCCTGGTCCTGAGGCTGGTCTGCCCAGTACTACTGGGCTGTAGCACTGGGTGCACCTTTCCCCTCTGCGTCTCACCTCAGCTGACAGAAGCAGAATTGTGGGACAGATAGGAGGTCAAGGACCTCTCAAAAAGTTTTAGTCCAGGCTACTTCTAGGCTTTACTGAAGTATACCAACGGTAATAAGACTCTGTGTGGACCAAGCACCCAGGACAGAGCTCACCCCATACAGGACTCTTCTAAATGTCTTACACACACAGTCATGTGTTGGGTAACAAAGTTTCAATCAACAAAGGGACACACACATAAGGACATTCCCATAAGATAATAGAGCTGAAAAATTCCTATTGCCCAGGAATGTCATAGCACAATTGCTTAATTTTTTTTCTAGAGTAGCCTACACAGTTTGTAAAGTTTACAGTGGTGTACAGTAATATCCCAGGCCTTCACATTCACTCACCACTCACTCACTGACTCACCCACAACAACTTCCAGCCCTGCAGGCTCCACTCATGGTAAGTGCTATGATTGTTGGCTTAAGTGTCTCCCCTCACCAGACTCTGGGCTGCTGGAGGTAAGGAACCTAAGTCTTCTGTGTCCCTATACGGGATGTCGTGTTTTACTTTTTGTACTATGTTTTGACTGTCCTTTTTCTATGTTTTGATATGTTTATATACATACATACTTATCATTGTGCTACAGTTGCCCACAGTATTCAGTATGGTAACTTGTCAGACAGGTTGGTAGCCTAGGAGCAGTAGGCTGTACCATATAGCCTAGGTGTGTAGCAGCCTGTACCATCAAGGTTTGTGTAAGGACACTCTCTGCTGTTCGCACAATGATGAAATTGCCTGATGATGCCTGGGTCTGAATATATCCCTGTAGTCAAGCAATGCATGTTCTGTGTTAACTTTTAGCCCCTGTAGTAAGTCCAGTGAGGCACATATGGGCAGGACAATGGTTGTACCCGTTTCACAGAGAAGAAAGCTGGCCTACACAGCTAGCAAGTTGCAGAGTCGAGATTTCAACCCAAGAATTGACTTTCCACTTGATTGTCTCTATAGTACAAAAATCCATGTGTGATATTTGTTATAGACATGATATGATATGAAAGAGGCTCCTTGCTCCTTCCTAGCTGGTCTGGGGGATGTATTCTCTGGGTTAATCACCTCCTTCCTCTTTTTGCATCTACCCTTTTATACCACTGCAGGCTACTCTCAGCCCCTGCCAGCAATCTCCACTCCTGGGTTAGGATCAGTGACTACCCAAGAGCTCTTCCTTCTCCTCCTCTGGAGCTGTCTGTGTGCCCTTCATGTTCCTGGTTCCAGCTGAGACCTGCCTGAGTTTCTCTTCCTAGAACCCCCCTACAGCTGCTTCACACCTCTCCCCTCCTCCACCTTCTCACGGATCATATGGGGGCTGGAGAGGGTACAGAGGCTCTTTTGGGGCAAAGAAGTCCCGGGTCAATATACCAGTTCCAGTCCAAACTTACTACTCCACCAAGTCCCTGGCATAAAGTGCTGACTCATACAAACCACACCACAGAATGTGAGATCAGATGATATCCAGTCATTTCTGGCAGGTGCAGGAATGAAGACTAGCATTCCGCTTTTTTTTTTTGAGGCAGAGCCTCAAGCTGTCACTCTGGATAGAGTGCTGTGGCATCACAGCTCACAGCAACCTCCACTTCCTGGGCTCAAGCGAGTCTCTTGCCTTTGCCTCCCAAGTAGCTGGGACTACAGGCACCCACCACAACACCCAACCATTTTCTTTTTTGGTTGCAGCCATCATTGTTGTTTGGCAGGCCTGTGCTGGATTCGAACCCACAAGCTCAGGTATATGTTGCTGGTGCCTTAGCCCGTTGAGCCACAGGCGCCAAGCCAGCATTCCGCTTTCTAATGTCCTAAAGAACTGGCCTTTGAGAGGGTGGCCATCACCACCAGACCCCCACTGGGAGCAGAGGCCACCCTCTCAAAAGTCTTCTCACACACTGTAGGGGGTGCCAGAGACAAATAGCCTTTACCTAGATAAAATGAGCTCTTTATTAGAATCTTAGCAGTGATATTGACAAACATAGATTCTCTAGAAGGGCTAACAGGTAAATGAAATAAATGCAAACTTCAGTAAAGAAACATAAACCTGGGCCTGCGACTGGGGCCTCTTCTCTGTTATTTGGTGTGTTTGCATTTTACTTAATATTCTGAAGTATTCCAAGCCATGTTTCGAAAGTCCTGCTCCCTTCCTTCAGCAGATGAGCATGTCACACTGAATCACCTCTGGGCCTTAACATTGGGGCTGCGTGGTGCTGCCTTCTGGAAGGCTTTGGGGCCTAGGGGGAAGAGCCTACTTAGGGGTAAGAGGTCCTGCCTACTAGACTCCTGCCCTGGGGATCCAGGCTCTGAGCCTAGCGACTTTCAGGAGAGTCAAGGGCCAGGAGACTAGGTCCTAGTCACCTTGCTCTGGCCTCTTAGCAGTTGTGCTGACTTGGATGGGTCCCCAGCTCTTGCATCTCAGCCCTCACCAGTCCAATGAGGATTGTGACAATGGTCCTGCCTACTTACAGATGTTCTCAGCATCCATGGCTGGCCCCTGAAAATGTTTCCCTAACTCTGAGGTGCTACGCAAACAAAAGCAAATGCCATTTCTGACTGTCATCGACTCACCCCACATGTGTAAGATGGATCCCAGGGCACTGCCTTCCCCGGGATGGAGGGCACCAGGCCCTGCTACAGCCATTTCTGTTTTTTGCCCCATTGGCCAGGCTCTGCTGCAAAATTGATCTGCTACTTCACCAACTGGGCCCAATACAGAGAGGGTGCAGCTCGCTTCTTGCCCAAGGACGTGGACCCCAGCCTGTGCACCCACCTCATCTATGCCTTTGCTGGCATGAACAATCACCAGCTCAGCACCATTGAATGGAATGACGAGGCCCTCTACCAGGAGTTCAATGGCCTGAAGAAGAAGTGAGCTGCAGTGGAGGAGGAGGGTTGGGAGATGCAAGGGACAGAAAACGTTTCTTTTAAAGCCAGAAACCTTCCCCAGCACTGAAGTCCTGCCACAGACCCACTGCGTGGCTTTGGGCAAGTTGTATCGCCCCTCTGGGCTTTCCTGGGCTTAAGAAAGAGCTGGGGATAGATCAGGGGATCCTAACATGCCCTTCTGGTTTAGGTCTAAGTGGAATCTGGGTTGTAAATCTCTCTCTCTTCTGGGAATGCCCTTCCTCATCTCAAAATCTGTTTCCTTCAGCTCAGGTGTTATGGCCACAAAGCCTCTGAGACCCCTCCCCAATCATCTGCTTCCTGAATTTCTTGGGTGCGCACACACAAGTGTGTCTCCCCATTTAGACAGGAGTTCCCCAAAGTCAGGAACATGACTTTTATTTCCCAATCTACAGCTTTCCCCAGAGTGCTCAGTACGGGCTCTGCACATAGGCATGTTAATACTTCCTACCCCTGTGCCCCTCCCCACTTCATCACCCCTGTCAGGGAGCCCTGGGAACTGGTGGAGTAACTTCTGACATGTCTATTGTTTTTCCAGGAATCCTAAGCTGAAGACTCTGTTAGCCTTGGGGGGCTGGAATTTTGGCACTCAGAAGTGAGTTGACTGTGGGCATCTTTGTGGCAAACCTACTGGGTGGGGACCTGGAACATTGGCCAGAGAAAGCCTCCCTGTTCAGCGAATCAAGGCCAGACTAATGTGTAGCCAGGGAGAGGGAGAGAGGGGGAAGCTGCGCTCTCGGGGCTGACTTTCCTTGTGGGTTCTCCGTGTCCCATCAGCAGTGGCAATTGGGCTTAGCTCCAGGTTGTTATGGACCCAGTCTTGCCAGAAGCACAAGATCTAACCACAGCACAGAGAGTTCTGACCAATCCAGGCCTTAGTCTCTTGCTCCATAAAATGGGAAGAGGGAGGGGCTTAACTAATCCTAGACAACATACACTGACTATGTTTTCTGAGCTCTGAAATGAAGTGTCTCATCTGAGAAAGAATTTTTGTTGCACTTGTGGGTGTAAAAGGTAGTCTGTGAGATTGAGCTTGGATGCCAAAATATTGGCATTTCTGGGACATGTTGGATGATTTATGAAGATAATGGACACTCTTTCTAAAACTTCTTTGGATTACAAACCCTTTTGAGAATCTGATGGAAATTATGACTCATCTTCCCAAAATAAGGCTTATATACAGATTTTTCATTAAAACACTGGAATTGTTAGTCTGATGTCCCTGGGCACATGGGCCCCACTGAAGAATTGCTGTCGTTAATTAGATAATTTTTTTTTTTTAGAGACAGAGTCTCACTTTATTGCCCTTGGTAGACTGCCATGGCATCACAGCTCACAGCAACCTCCAGCTCCTGGGCTTAGGTGATTCCCCTGCCTCAGCTTCCTGACAGGCTCCCACCACAAATCCCAACTATTTTTTTTGTTGTTGTTGCAGCTTGGCTAGGGCCGGGTTTGAACCCACCACCCTCTGTATATGGGGCCAACGCCCCACCAGCTGAGCCACAGGCACCGCCCCTAGATAAAATAAATTTAAAAAATAAATTAAAATAGGGGCAATCTATAAAGGACTTAAGGCCCCCAAGAAGTCCAGAGACTCTTGTAGGGAAGGAAGACACAGGAGGTGGTTCCTGAGGCAGCTCGGGGACTTTGGAGAGCTCTGACTAGTATTACACAATAGCACAAAGCACTCTACAGATGGGAGTTAGAGGAGGGATGACCAGGTTAACCTGCCAGGAAACTAAAACAGGGCACTCACCACGTCTTTGCTGGTCTGGCTCCATGTCTCTTTTTTTTTTCACCTTAGAAATTGGTAAGCTTATGAAAGGAAGCAGGGCTCCCGGGCAGTTAATGTGGCCTTGGGGGTGTCCATGTTTAGGAGCAGAAAGCGCTTCTACACAGTGTGGTTAAGACCCATAACTCACCAGCAAGTACCCCAGCAGCCTCCGAGGGACCAGGATCACCAGTGTTCTGAGTGGCCTCTCACTTGCCTCTCAGTGAGAGAGTGGCCCTTGTGTGGTCCAAGGAAGGCCCATACTTCTCTTCATCATCTCACAGGTTCACAGATATGGTGGCTACTCCCAACAACCGCCAGATTTTCATTAACTCAGCCATCAAGTTTCTGCGCAAATATGGTTTCGATGGCCTTGACCTTGACTGGGAATACCCTGGAAGCCGGGGTAGCCCTGCTGTGGACAAACAGCGCTTCACATCCCTGGTGCAGGTATGGACGGGGCATAGCAGGGTCACCCAGGCTGCCCAGAACTGTGGCCCCTCAGCACCCAAGGGTGCTGCTCTGCCCCTAGGGCCAGCTGTTCCACAGATTTCTATAATACAGGTAAGGCCACTGATCAGTTTCCACACTCCTGCAAGTGAACATCTGTCTAGATGGGGCTTACGGGGGCCTTCCTGGTGCCTGTCTCTGTGTTTACTGGGAGCTTCCCCCATAGGAGTTGGCCAAAGCCTTCCAGCAGGAAGCCCAGACCTCAAGCAAGGAACAACTCCTCCTGAGTGCAGCTGTCCCAGCCGGGCAAGCCTCTGTGGATGCTGGATATGAGGTGGACAAAATTGCCCAGTGAGTCTCGGGCAGATGAGTTGGACCTATGCTCTCCGAGGTGGGAGAGGCCCAGGCAGACTGAGCTCCTAGGAGCAGAGCAGGTGCTCAGGTACCAGGGGTCAGCTGGGAAAATCCCCTACAACTCAGCAGGTCTGGGAAGGGTTTGCTCACATTGTCTGCTTCTCCACTATTCCAGAGTCTTCTTTTGGGATCTCTGCCATCTTCCTTGTGAACTCACTTTCAAAGTGAAAACACCCCTGGAGGAGGGGAAGTGAAGCCTAGCATCTCCAAGAGAATGAGTTGTCTAGATCCTTGTCCCTCTAAGTGTGGTGTGTGGACACTGGGACACTTGTTAGAAATGTGGGTTCTCAGGCCTCACCCTGGGTCTACTGAAAAAGAGCCTTCATTTTGATGAGATTTCCTGGGCAATTTGCGTGCACACTAAAGTTTAAGAAACATGGACTAGAGTTCTTTCCAAAATTGCAAATTGCAAGAGGTTTCTTGAACGGAATAGAGAGGGCTTAAGGGTGCAGATGGGACAATGGGGCAAGGATGCCAAGACATGAGCTGCCAGCCTCTTAGCTTGAATGAGAATAGCCATGATAAGGGGGGCTGCCTGGGAGCGCTACATCACTGTCCACAGAGCCTGAGCTGAGCCTGCCACCCCCACCTTGGATCACAGCAGTCCTGCCACCCCTCAGTCCTTGGATCATGGGGTAAGGGTAAGGAAGGAGGGTTCCCTCCCCCATCACATGCCCCTTTTTCTGTGCCTCTTACAGGAACTTGGATTTCATCAGCCTTATGACCTATGACCTCCATGGCTCCTGGGAGCAGGTCACAGGACATAACAGCCCCCTCTATAAGAGGCAGGGAGAGAGTGGTGCAGAAGCCAAACTCAATGTGGTAGGTGGCTGGAGGGATGGGGTGCACTGTCTGGTCTGCTGGCCTCTTTTGAACTTCAAGTCCCTAATGGAAAAAAAAAAAGATACAGGAAAACCAAACAGGGCACTGATATACCAGAATTTCTTTGTTGTTGTTGTTTGTTTTATTTTCCTGTTCCATGCCGTTGCTGGGGGAAAATGTTTATGGAGCATCTTAGCTGGTAGTAGACACAGCAAACCAGTCTGATGACATCAGACAAGTGACTGACTGGGAAGCTCTCTTCGAGCTTGAGTCTTCAGCCAACATGGCATCTGCTTTCTTCACACACGCCCTCTCCAATTTCCTTCAAGACAAAAGGCAGGCTTTTGCTCCTTGGTCACTGGTTGACCTTTTAGGGGTGAGACTTTTCCCAAGTTGGTAATATCCCAGGGATGTCATTCAGGACAAAACTATCTTTAGCCCCTGCAAAAGTCAGGCTTGGTTTTAGACTGGGTTTGGCTAGGGTTTCCTGCCCAACTCTTCCCATTGAACAATTTAGAGATAACTTTGTATAAGTCCTCTCTCTCTCTCTCTCTATTATATATATATATATATATATATATTTTTTTTTTTTTTTTTTTTGAGACAGAACCTCAAACTGTCACCCTGGATAGAGTGCTGTGGCTTCACAGCTCACAGCAACCTCCAATTCCTGGGCTCAAGCGAGTCTCCTGCCTCCGCCTCCCACGTAGCTGGGACTACAGGCGCCCACCACAACACCTGGCCATTTTTTGGTTGCAGCCGTCATTGTTGTTTGGCAGGTCCAGGCTGGATTCGAACCACCAGCTCAGGTGTACATGGCTGGTACCTTATCCTGTTGAGCCACAGGCACCGAGCCAAGTCCACTCTATATTTTAAAAGTTGGGAATAACCATATTACTTCTCTTTCTTCAAACAAACAATAAGAAAAAGCCCTAAATTAAAATGCTTTTTGCTTTTGGGTAACCTGCATCTCTGTGTACGATGGACATTTTTTACTTTCTGGCTATTTCACAAAGTACACATCTTTGGGCTTGTGAGTGAGGCATCTATATTTCACATAGAGTCTGACCTTTCCAGTCCCATCTGTAGAACAGTGTGGGTTTTGGAGAAAGCTATACTCCATAGCTGAGAGGTGCGAGTGTCCTTTCAGCACCCTGCTGTCCATGCTATGTGCCCTGAATCCTCTGAGGAAGGGCGGCCGTGTTCCTCCTACAGAGAAGGCTTCCACTTGCTACAGTGTGTCTGGGGATTGCTTCTGGCAAGAAGTCTCTGGCAAGATTTTTCCAAACTTGCGCAAAAGTTCTATACAGGTTGGAAAGGTCTTGACCTCTGAAAGCTCCAATCTGGTCATAGATAAACTATGTAGATGGGTAAAATGAAATAAATATAAAGAAACATAGTGAAAACTGTTTTTTACATAAGTACTAAATGGGAATAGAGTAACTAGACCTGATACAACTAGGGTAGCTTCTTGGGAAAGTGAGCAGCCATTATCCTGGCGTTATTTATTTAACAGACTTATATTAGGTACCTTCTTATGTCATAGACCTAGGGTTTTATGTTGAGTAATACACGATCAGGGGAGGGTCTTGTTCAGAGATGAGTGAGAAAGCCTTTGTTCTATTTGTGCATCTAAATGTAGGACATTGTTCTAGGCACTGGGCATACAGAGATATATAAAACAGGTACAGTTCCCTGCACTTATACTCAGAGTGAAACTTAAACAACCACAATAATGATGATGATCATAGCTACCCTTTATTGCATTATGCTAGGCCTTATACATGTATGTAACTTTTAATCCTTATAGTGACCTTAGGGATGGATATTTTCATTTTATCCATTTTACAGAAAGAAAATTCAAGTCCCAATGAGGTTAAATAAGTGGCTAAGTAAGTCAAGGAATGGTCTCTTTGTTGGCTGATTTATTTCAAGCATCTAGGACAGAGCCCTCACACAGTGGGCCATCAGCGCACACTTGTTCAGTGAATGATTGATTCCCAAGCCCATGATCTTTGGCTACTGTATCATGCAGCTTCTCTCACTGGGGTGGGGGTCCAAGATAGGCCCAAAAGAAGATGGGGCAGTGCTGGAATACTAATGAAGGTCGTTGATGCTCCAGCTGAGGTGTCCCTGCCCTCCTAGCTCTGTCCCTAGAGCCCTCAATCTTAGACAACCAGAGCCAGGCTGAGGGCACAGGAAGTTAGCCTTGCCCTCCTTCTCCATCACCAGGATGCTGCCACACAATACTGGCTAAAGAAGGGGACTCCCGCCAATAAACTGATCCTTGGCATGCCCACCTACGGACGATCCTTCACTCTGGCCTCCCCATCAGACACCGGAGTGGGGGCCCCAGCCACAGGGCCTGGCACCCCTGGCCGCTTCACCAAGGAAGGAGGGATATTGGCTTACTATGAGGTAGGAAAACCCATAACCATCCTGGGTACTGCGGGTGACGGGGACTTCCTGGGAACAGAGAGGGCTCCTTCTCCCACAGTCCCTGGGAGAGGATGCCAGGTAGAGAATTCCAGCCAGGTGACTCCCACCCCAATCATTCCATCTTGGGTTTCTCCTTAAGGCCAAATTCCTCCAGCTGAGTCCAGGGTTCTAGATCACCCAGTCTAGAACCTCCTAGATTCTCTAGGCCTCCTCAGACAGGAATTTTCTAATCTCTGATCTCCTCCTGATGGGGAAGGGCAGGAGCCTCCTTCCTTTTCCTCAGCACTCCTCTCCACTCTCACAGGTCTGCTCCTGGAAGGGGGCCACCAAGCACAGAATCAAGGACCAGAAGGTGCCCTACATTTTCCAGGACAACCAGTGGGTGGGCTTTGATGATGTAGACAGCTTCAAAGCCAAGGTGAGTTCCAGCCTTGCTGGGGTGGAACTAGGGGCGGTCCTGGGCAGTCAAGGCCTGTCGATGACATGGAATAAGCACATGCAGGGGAGTCTCCTTTTAAACATCCCAACACTTCACAAATCTCCATGTAATAGCATTTAAGGAATTGTATTTTATTGAATACTGTACAAATCCTACAGACATATGAAAGGAGAAATATGTATAGTAAGGCATATGGTTTTACTCAATCCATTGGCAATTTTTGGTGCTTGTTCAAATTATAGGCTTTTTGATTTACTTATAGGACCCCCTCCTCCTGCTCAATAGGTGGCCCAGAGCCTTAAGGTATTTCTTTCCATGCTATTCTCTCCCATGAGATGGTCAGCTCCTGAAGAGGAGCACTGCATTTGTTTATCTGGACAACCCACCTCTGTCATCGATGTGCCTGACAGTGGCAAGTTCTTCTAGAGGTGTAGACAAAGTGCTCTGGGAGGACCAAGGAGGGAGTGTGATCCTGGTTGGGAAGACAGGAGAAGGGGTCATGGTGGAAGGGCATTTTAGATATGGCTTAAAGCACAGAAGGCAGGCATTCCGGGGGGGGGGAATTGCCCAAGCCAAGACACAGCAGAGAAGAAAACAGAAAACGGAGGATGAACACCGAGAACAAGGTGCAGGCCTACAGAGCCGGACCCCTGAGAAGGGTGGGCTTAGAAAGGAAGGTAGCTGGAGGGGGAGATGGGGCCAGCCAGGGGTCCAGACTGCCCCCACCTTCTAGCCCAGAGTCCGCTGCAGGGGTGAGCACCATGGCCCCTGGCAGCGTTCCAGGACAGTGAAGCCCATTCTGAGGAACACACAGTCATGACCTCAGGAAGCCTCAGGAATCAGGCAGAGGAAAGAGAAAGCCAAGGAAGCAAAACTTGATTCAGATCTTTTGGGAAGCTCAGCGGTTCCCTGTGCTAACTGAACTTAACACGACCAACCGACAACAGTACCCTCAAAGGGTGCACAGGCTTCCAACTTAGGGAGGTTCACACACCTGACACTATTCCTGCCCCCCAACCCAGGCTGTGCTTATGTCAGGACAAGGGGACTGCAAAATGACTGGAGCCCGAGGAATAAGAGGGTCTTGTCCAGATGAGGAAGCTGGGCTCTGGTGCTGGCCTGGCCAGGCTCACCTGGGCTCCTCTGCCCGCCTCTCCTCCCTGTGCAGGTTGCCTATCTGAAACAGAAGGGACTGGGTGGGGCCATGGTCTGGGCACTGGACTTGGATGACTTTTCTGGCTCCTTCTGCAGCCAGGGCCGATACCCCCTCATCCAGACGCTACAGCAGGAACTGAGTGAGTAAGGGGTAATCAGAGGCAGAATTTGGAGCTGGGGTACAGTCAACAAACCATCCTGTCCTTCCAAGGAAATGACTTTGCCTCAATACTGTGATTTCCCAAGTGTCATGCACCCAAGAGCTAAGGAAGCTGTTGAAATGATTCTCTTTTGGCACTCCTCTTTCTTTTCCTGGCTGTAGCAATGCCCGCCTAGGGTATTGTAACTGTGGCTTCCCTCCAGAAAGCCCTCAGCCTGGGAGAAGCAGCTTGCTCCTCTCTTATCAGGGAGAAAGCCTGCACTCAGCCTGCAGAGCAGGGACCCCCACCTTCCCTCACCAGTATGTGGCTGGGCTTTGCCAATGGTATATGCCTTGCCTGCCTGGTACAAGAGGAGCTCAGGTGTTGTCTGTAGAGCTATGCTCCACCTATTGTGGCTGGTGTCTGGCTGGTCCTCTGCCTGGGTACCAGGCTGTGCCCCCCCTGTAGGGTATGGGGTGTTGGGCTGCTCCCTACCTGTGGTTGCTGCCTGTATACTTGGCCTATATGTTTCGGATCTCTCAGGGGAACCTCAGTTGAATCTTCACTGTCTTCCTAGGTCGAGATGTGCCTTCAGGCCCCTCAGAGCCTGAAGTTCAAGAACGGGATGTGCCCTCTGAACCTGAACATGGCCCCAGCCCTGGACAAGACAACTTCTGCAAGGGCAAGGCTGATGGGCCCTACCCCAACCCTCAGGAGCAGTCCAGCTTCTACAGCTGTTCAGGGGGACGACTGTTCCAGCAAAGCTGCCCAACAGGCCTGGTATTCAGCTCCCCCTGCAAATGCTGCACCTGGAATTGAATTCCCAAGGTCCCTCCAGCCCCAACCCCAAGGCTGGGCCAGAGGCCACTCCACAGCCTGTCTCCTCAGCCTTCCTGGAAACCACAGTTGGCTCTGCAGGCCTCTCTGTGGTCTTTCCATATCCAGATTTTCTGCTCTCAGCCTTAATTTCCCTTTTTATGAGTCTTCCGGGCTGCCCCTTTCACTTAAAAAATAAATCTTTGGTTTGCATGGCAGACATAGTGACTTTAAGCTCACTGTTGACTCCAAAACTCCCTGGGGAACCAAGGGGGAAAGGCATCTATAGAGTGCCAGATGGGAAGGTGGTCAGTTCAAGGTATGCCAGCCCCTGTGCCAGGTCTCACATCAACGAGTACACGTTCTAGTGGACAACGTCCAGCCCTACAAGTGACAGCATCTGGACCATGGCCCCAGGTGTGACTCACTCTTTGTTCATTGGCTCAAAAAAGCATTTGGAGATGGGAGCTTTTCCGGCCTACCTCCACTTGGTGGATTCAAGATTCACACTAGATGGCAGCAGAGAAGAGCCTGTCCAGGCTCACGTGCCACTCCCACCACTCTGACCCTGGGGACTCAGCGCTCACTTGATAAATCCTACTTGGAGTCTTTCTTTCACATGCTTATCTCACCCACTGCTCCCGTTCACCAGATGAGGCAGTAACAATTATTATCCTCATTTTACAGGCATTTAGACTGATTCTAACCAGAAGCAAGGCCTGAAAGGGGCCACAATCCTGCATGCACATGTGTCCTGGGTAGAGAGCCTAAACATCTAAGCTTTGGGCTGCACCATGCTCATTCTATTGGAAGAAAATCTGCACAGAAGTTAATGGTCCAGCCTGTCACGTACTCTAAGCTGGGTTTTGGATGGGGCTCAGGCAGGCAGCCGGGGACGGGGTCAGGTGGAGAGAGAGGTGATCTGGCCCCTCATGTGAATACAACCAGCACCAGATCCCAGTCACAATGCCTGCCTCACTCTGAACCTGCCCAGACGGGCACTCTAAAACCTGCTGTCCCTTAGTGCCGAGCACAAACTGTGTGGCATGTTTCTGTCCTCTGAGGACTCAACTGAGAGGGGATATGCCACATCCCCACCCTAGCAAGAGCTCGTAGCTGTTCAGAATGGAGTCCAGGGCAGATGTGTCCACTACATACCAGATGTGTGACCTCAGGCAAAGAAATGAAGCCTCAGTCTCCTCATCTGTAGGATGGGGACATCTCGCGCCCTCAGGGCAACATCAGGCATCAGTGAAGCAGTGTACATCTACCCTCTAGTCGCTGTTCACTCTTTCCACTCCTCTTCCCTTTCAGCCCTTTCTTTACCCTCTCATGAGCTGGATGAGCCAAGAATTTAGCAGGTACTGTCGTCTTTTCATAGCAGAATGACCTCACCTATGAGTGCCTGAATAACCTGAGTCCTCCCTAGGTGCTTAGTCTTGCATCTGCCCTGGTTTTATCCTCAGGAAAGTATTATCTCTGGTCTTCATACCCGCCCACCCCTGCCCCACTGCAAACTCATGGTCCTCAGCTCAGCATCAGCATCAGCTGGGCCATCTTCTACCTGGTCTTCCTGATTCCTGCCCACCCTCCCTTCCTCCAATTGACCTTTATACTGAAACCAGCTTAATCTCTCCAAATTTGGGATCCCATCTTGTCATTTCCCTTGCTTAAGAATTACAAACGGCTTTCCCCAAAGAATATAATCCCTTTTCATCAACACAGTGTCAAGATTCTTTCATCTTTTATTATGCCCGCCTCAATTCAGCCTCGAGATACCCCAGCTGTCAGTGTCAACCTCAATCATGCCAGCTCCCACGTGAGATCCCCAGACGTCCACTGTTGCCCTGGAGCTCAGGCCCACACATTTTCTGAATAAATCCTGCTTGAGACAAGAAAAATAAGAGTACCTTTAAAGTCGTGTGTGCTCAGACCCGGTCTCCTGTGACACCCGTTGGCCTCTGGACCCCAGGTGGCTCCTTGAGTCTTCCTCCTACTCTTGAGTCACTTAGTACGTGCTGAGTGTCTTCAGTGAGCCAGGCCTGATGCCCCACTGGACACAGCAGGAACAAGAGTCAGGACTCTGCCTTACTTGGGCTGGCGTTCTATTTGTTCTATGAACAAATGTGCAAATAAGGTCATTGCAGATAATAATTAGTGCTGTGAAGGAAAGATGTACGGCTAGAAGTGAGAGGATACGGGAGGAGGAAACGGCTGTACACAATGAGGTCACAGAAGGTCCTCAGTGGAGGTCACATGTGAGCTGAGATCTAAAGTCTAAGGAAGATTCGCCCACACAGTTCTGAGATCCAGAATCTTTGGGGCCGAGCCTGGCTACAGTTCTTCTCTGACCACCCTTGTTAGCCCAGCTTACAGGGCAGTGCTCCCACCTTGGTGCCCTCTTGTAAGTGTCCCCCATCCCCCTGTCCTGGCACCTCCTCTGGCACAGGTGCCTTGTCCAGAGCCCCAGTCCAGTGGCTGTGATCGTGGCCTCACAGACAGGTCCCCTAGCACAATACCTGCTCCCCTGTCCCTTATACCAACTGTTGCCTCAATTCCCATCCAGCTGGGAATTTAGGTAATAATGACTGAGATCGGGGCTCTTGAGGCCCCTGTGACTGTACCGTCAGAATCAACCTTTGTGGTTACTGTAGCCTCTGTCCCGCACAGTCCAGTCCAACACCTCTCCTCTCATCTGCTCCAGGCTTCTGCCAGGAAACCACCAAGCACTGTCTCCACGTCTGGTGAGATGACATATGTCCCATATGTATCATCAGGAGTCCCCCAAGGCTATTCCCTTCTTGAGCACCCTCCACACTGTGCTTTTGCATCTGCCTGGGCTGTTCTTCCATTCCCCACCAGGCCACTTCTAGTCACTCTTAAGGAGTCAGCTCACAGGTTATCTCCTTCGGGAAACGTTGTTGCGTACCCAGACACCAGCACCTGCTTCCCTATCACCCTGCAGCACCGGGTGGGGCCACCATGGCACCCACACATGCAACTGTAGCTATCCCCGTGAGTATTAGACTTCTGCTCTAGGTGTTCCTAAGGGTAAGGACAATGTCTTCACTGGTCCTCTCCATCCAGGACACATGTTTGAGGCTCAACAGATATTGGATGATGTAGTATCTAATTTTTTTCTCCTTTTGTCCTTGGGTGTAGAAATCAGTCCTGCATCTATATTAGAGGATTTCAAGGCTGAAGTAACAATTCATGACAAGAACCTTACTCTCCCAAGCCCTTCCATTGAACACCGTCTGCTCTTTAGTGTCCAGCCACTAGTCTTGTCCTTCAAAGGGACAGGGCAATTAACATTTATTGCATGACCAGGGGCTATACAAGGCAGTAATAGGAGCTCAGTAAATATTTACTGAGCGAACCTGCGCATTTAATCCTCACATATCCCTGCAAAGTAGTTGCCATTATCTGTTTCTCTCAGGTTACACAGCTGTATGTGGCAAAGCTACGATTTAGACACCAACCTTGGTGAGAACCAGAGCCCAAGTACACTCTGCTCTCCAAAAATAATGCTGGCCTTTCCTCCCCAAGTTAAAATCATGTTCATTTTGTGTGTCTCTTCTACCCTGTCACTGGTGTCTTCACCTCAGAGGCCATGAGTATTCGGTTCTTGTCCACGTCCTTTTATCATCAATGTCAATCTTACGAGATTCCAGATGCAGAAGCTATGTGGTCGAGTCCAGGCAGTGCTGAGGTGGGGGCCTGACCCAGATCCACCCATGCTCTCACTTGCTCTCCCTCTGTGCCCTCCTTCACGCCTCAGCTCTTGTCCTCCATAATATCTGATTTTATGGTTTACCTGGGCATGGAAAGTTAATAAGACTTGAAATGATAAGCATGATCTGGACATTTACCATGTGCCAGGAGCTGTGCCGGAGCCTAAGGGGGATGCAGAAATGAATCCTGCCCTTACCTGTGTACAGTTGGTGGACATCTCCAGGGTCAGCATCACACCAAGGGTGGGAGGTCAGCCCAGGGGGAGAGGAAGGAGACTTCACTGTCTCCAACTGCAGGCTCATGTGGATAATCAAACAGACCAAATCTGACTCTACTCTTACTTTTTAAAATTCTCTATATAAAGTACACTTATTGCCTCTACCTGAGGTAGACCTCTTACTCTTTTTTTTTTTTGAGACAGAGCCTCAAGCTGTCACCCTGGATAGAGTGCTGTGGCATCACAGCTCACAGCAACTTCCAATTCCTGGGCTCAAGCAAGTCTCTTGCCTCCGCCTCCCAAGTAGCTGGGACTACAGGCACCCGCCACAACGCCTGGCCATTTTTTGGTTGCAGCCGTCATTGTTGTTTGGCGGGCCTGGGCTGGATTTGAACCTGCCAGCTCAGGTATACGTGGCTGGTGCCTTAGCCCGCTGAACCATAGGCGCCGAGCTGACCTCTTACTCTTGTTGCCTAAGATGG
>CAUYON010179436.1:0-25313 GCA_963573935.1 Arctocebus calabarensis
TTTTATTTTTTTTTTGGTAGAGACAGAGTCTCACTTTATCGCCCTCGGTAGAATGCTATGGTGTCACACAGCTCACAGCAACCTCTAACTCCTGAGCTTAGGCGATTCTCTTGCCTCAGCCTCCCAAGTAGCTGGGACTACCGGCGCCCGCCACAACGCCCGGCTATTTTTCTGTTTTTGCAGTTCGGCTGAGGCCAGGTTTGAACCCGCCACCTTCGGTATATGGGACCTGCGCCCTACTTGATGAGCCACAGGCGCCACCCATCGCTATCTGTTTTTAATGGAGTGGTCCTTGACCTTTGCTAGAGCCCTTGGTCGTGCTAAGCCTAGTCTATATAATGTTTGGATCTAAAAATGCCTTGGTAGGGCAGCATCCATTCACAGAGCTCGACTGTGGAGTGAGGGTTAAGCCTAGCCCAGCTGTGAGCGTACCCCCTCCTCAGGGGGCACACCAGACCCTGCTGAGCTAAGGCATCCTGTGCAGGGCCTCTTACTGCCAAGAAGGCCCTTGGTCATAATCAGTGTCCAGGTCCCCACTCCCTGCTCCCGAGTGAGTTAGGGCAACAGGGATTCCACCCATCCTCCTTGGCACTGGTCCACAGAGCTGCCTCATGCCCATGTCCAGCCCAGCTTATGCTGTAGGAAGCTTTGGCATGTTCAAGACCAGATCGTCTCTGGGGGAGTTCCAGGGAAGTAAATGCTAAGTTTTGGCAAGTTTTGGCTTAGCGGAGGGCTGTTCTCCCTCAGTAAGTCAGAGCCCTTTCCTGACTGATCCCTCCTGATTATGAAGGCGTCGTTAGAGTAGTTGGTGGGTGCATTAATTTGCTTGGGTTGCCATAATAGAATACCACAGACTAGGGGACTTTAACAACAGAAATTTATTTTCTCATAGTCCTAGATCAAGGTGTTGGCATGTTTGGTTTCCTCTGAGGCCTCTTCTGTTGGTTTGCAGATGGCCACCTTCTTACCGTGTCCTCACATGGTCTTTTTCATGTGTGTGTGCATCTTTTGTGTGTCCAAATTTCCTTTTCTTATAAGGACACCAGTCAGAGTGATTTAAGGGCCCATCCTCATGACTCTGTTTTAACTGAATCATCTCTTTAAAAGTTCTCTCTCTAAATACAGTCATATTCTGGGATTTTGGGGGTGAGGGCTTCAACATGAATTTTGATGGGAAAAGCTCTTCCTCTCCGAACACTTTATCCTCCTGTTTCCCTCATGCTCTCACTTCCCCCTACCTTTTCTGGAAGTCCATTTGGGGCCGGATCCAGAGGAGACAAGGGTGGCATCGGAAGTGCTTGCTTAAGATGACTTTGGCCACTATGCTTAGGACCTTTTTCTAGGAACCAGTTAGCAGCAACACCTCTCACAGTTGAGACCATATATATTTTTTATTAACCTAATCAGAAAAAGTCAAAACAAGGCTTTCTTTTCAAATCAGGTACTGCACCTGGGACTCAATGATTTCCAGCCATCATCAGCTTTGATTAAAGTCCACTTGGTCATTCCACAAACCTTCCCCCACCTCATTCTCACTTTTTTGTTTACACAACCTCTTGGTTAAAATCTCCACCATCTACAAGCAGCTCTTCATCAAGAATTTGGTCCAAAGTGGTCTCACCCTTTTAAAAGATTATAGTGGTCTCACCCTTTTTTTTTTTTTAGACAGAGCCTCAATCTGTCACCCTGGATAGAGTGCTATTGTATCACAGCTCACAGCAACCTCCAAATCCTGGGCTAAAGTGAGTCTCCTGCCTCCGCCTCCCAAGTAGCTGGGACTACAGGTGCCCACCACAACGCCTGGCCATTTTTTGGTTGCAGCCGTCATTGTTGTTTGGTGGGCCCAGGCTGGATTCGGACCTGCCAGCTCAGGTGTACGTGGCTGGCGCCTTAGCCCGTTGAGCCACAGGCGCCGAGCTGGTCTCACCCTTTTAAAAGATTATGTAACTTTAACATCTGTATTACTTTTTGGCATGTATTATATTGTACCTTGAAATCTACTTATATATATATATATATAAACCTGGCAAAATATAGAGGGTGCCAGAAAATGTATGCACATTTTAAGAAAAGAAAAACTGTGTTCAAATTGTAACATTCAAGTCACATTTCTGTGTTTATAAGAGGTGCTCGACGTGACTTGTATTCATCTTTTGTCACTGGCATATATTAAGTATTACAATTTTAATACAGTTTTTTCCTTTCTTAAAATCAGTATACATTTTTTTGGCACCCTCTGTATGTTCTTTAAAGACAAGTACCACACTTTATAGAGCAGTGTTTTCAAGGTTTCTTTTTCTTTTTATTAAATCATGAACACATAGATCATGTATACATTAATGCATTTATGGGGTCCAATGTGCTGATTTCATATAGAATTAGGAATGCTTACATCACACTGGTTAATATATACCTCATCTCATTTAATTATTGTGTTAAGACATTTATACTCTATACTAATAGATCTAACATGTAGAGCAGTGATTTTCAACTGGTGTGCTGTGAAAATTTTTAAAGATCATTAATTAAATTGTTTTTGAAAGAAGTTCAAAACACAGTAAGTATGTTCTTTTTTTCACTCTTTGTTTTGATCAACATAATTTAAGTGTGCTGCGGAAGTTTAGATATAGGTTAAAGTGTGCCGTGAAATTAAAAAAAAAGTCAAAAAAAATGTTACACAGTTTTTGTCTGCTAGAGTTTAGCAGAGAGTGGGTTTTCAAATGTTTGGTGAACGATTAAATGATTAAAGAATTTGTCTGAAGATAGGAATATTTAATTGGGTCCATAAATTTAAAAATTCCTTTTAAATTAAAGTATTTAACAGAGTACTGTATAGATTATGTGGAATATGAGTTTTGAAAGAACTAAAAGTAAAATAAAATACATTTTACATTCAGATAATACATAGACATACAGAGATTTTGCAGGTTTGGCTCTGGACCACCACAGTGAAACAAATAGTGCAATAAAGAGAGATACATGAAATTCTTTTTGGCTTTTCAGTCCATATAAAAGGTATGTTTACACTATGCCATAGTCTATTAAGAGTGCAAATAGCATATGTCTAAAAATATACATTATTGCTAAAAAATGCTAATGATCATCTAGGCCTTCAGCAAGTCTTAGGCTAAAACATACATTATTGCCAAACATGCTAACAGTTACGTAAGCCTTCAGCAAGTCTTTTTTTAATATATATATTATTGGAGATTCATTGAGGGTACAAAGATCCAGGTTACACTAATTGCATTTGTCAGGCAAAGTCCCTCTTATAAATGTGTTCTTCCCACAAGACGTGTGCCAAACATCTTGACCCCCACCCCCTCCCTCCTTCTGTCTCTCCTTTCTCCCATACCCCACCCCCCACCATGTACTAGGTCATTAGTTGTCCTCATATCAAAATTGAGTACATGGGATTCTTACTTCTCCATTCTTGTGATGCTTTACTAAGAAAAATGTGCTCCACCTTCATCCGACTTAATACAAAAGATAAAGATTAAAGACTTAATACAAAATCTCCATCTTTTTAATGGCTGAATAGTATTCCGTGGTATACATATACCACAGCTTGTTAATCCATTCCTGGGTTGATGGGCATTTAAGTTATCTCCACATTTTGACGATTGTAAATTGAACAGTGATAAACAGTCTAATGCAAATGTCCTTATGATAAAAGGATTTTTTTTTCCTCGGTAAGAGTAGATGCCCAGTAATGGAATTGCAGGATCAAATGGGAGGTCTAGTTTGAGTTCTTTGAGGATTCTCCATACTTCCTTCCAAAAAGGTTTTATTAATTTACAGTCCCACTGGTAATATAAAAGTGCTGCCGTCTCTCCACATCCACACCAGCATGATGGAGGTCTTGCCTTGATGTTGAAGGCTGCTGACTGATTGGAGTGCTGGTTGCTGAAGGTTGGGGTGGCTGTGGAAATTCCTTAAAATAAGACAACAGTGAAGTCTGCTATATCCGTCACTCTTTCTTTCATGAAAGATTTCTCTGCATGCTGTTTCATCACATTTTACTGACAGTAGAATTTCTTTCAAAATTGAAGTCACTCTCAAATTCTGCTGCTCCTTCACAACTGAATATAGTTAATACGCTAGATTTTTTTTGTCATTTCAACAATGTTCGCAGAATGTACTAGAAGTATATTCTATCTCAAGAAACCTCTTTCTTTGCTCATTCATAAGAAGCAACTCTTAATACATGCAAGTCTTATCATGAGATTGCAGCAATTCAGTCTCATCTTCAGGCTCCACTTCTGATTCTAGTTCTCTTGCTATTTCCTCCACGTCTGCCGTTAAACTTCCTCCACTGAACTCTTGAGCCCTTCAAAGTCATCCATGAGAGTTAGAATCAACTTCTTCCAAATGCCTCCCCATGAATCACTAATGTTCTTAATGGCATGTAGAATGGCCAGTCCTATCCAGGTTTTCTGTTTGCTTTGCCCAAATCCATCAGAAGAATCACTATCTATAATAGCTTTAGCCTTATGAATATATTTCTTAAAAGAATTTGAAAGTTGGAATTGTTTCTTGATGCATAATTGCAGAATGGATGTTGTGTTAGCAGGCATGAAAACAACATTCATTTCCTTGTACATCTCCATCAGACCTCTTGAGTGACCAGGTGCTTTGTCAATCAGTGTTATATTTTGAAAGGAGTATTTTTTTCTGGGCAGTAGGTTTCAACAGCAGACTTAAAACATTCAGTAGACCATGCTATCAAGAGATTCCTCTCATCCAGGCTTGATTTTATTTGAAGAGCACAGGGAGAGTAGATTTAGTACAATTCTTAGGAACCCGTAGCATTTTCAGAATGGCAGATGAGCACTGGCTTCAACTTTAAGTCACCAGCTCCATTGGAGAGTCAGCTTCAAAGGACAGGATAGCTCTCTCCATAAGACTCTCTAATGGAGAGAGTCATCCTGTCCTTTGGAGCTTTGAAGCCAGGCGTTGACTGACTTCCCTTCTCCAGTTATGAAAGTCCTAGATAGCATCTTCTTCCAGTGTAAGGCTGTTTCATCTATAATGAAAATCTGTTGTTCAGTGCAGCCACCGTGATCAGTTATCTTAGATCTTCTAGATAACCTGGTACAGTTTCTACATCAGCACTTGCTGCTTCACCTTGAACTTTTATCTTATGGAGATGGCTTCTTTCCTTAAACCACATGAACCAACCTCTGCTAGCTTCCAACTTTTCTTTTTTTTGTTTTCAGTTTCTTCACCTCTCCCAGCCTTCTTAGAACTGAATAGAGTTAAGACCTTGCTCTAAATTATGTTTTAGCTCAAAAAATTGTTGCTGTTGGTTTGGGTCTTCTATCCAGACCACTTAAAGTTTTCCTATATCAGCAATAAAGCTTTTTTGCTTTCTTAGTATTCATGTTTTTACTGAAGCAGCACTTTTAATTTCCTTCAAGAACTTTTCCTTTGCATTCACAACTTGGCTAACTTTCTTTTACTTGAACACTTAGAGGCAGAGTTAGGTTAATAATTGGCCTAATTTCAACATTGTTCTGTCTCAGGGAATGGAGAGGCCTGAGGAGAGGGAGAGAGATGGAGAAGTTATAACACACATAACATTTATTAGGTTTACTAACTTACATAGGTATGGTTTGTAGCATCCCCCAAAAGAGTAGAACAGTAACATTGAAGATCAGTGATCCCAGATCACCCTAACAGATATTATAATAATGGAACAGTTTGTAATATAGTGAGAATTACCAAAATGTGATGAAGTGAGCACATACTGTTGGAAAAATCATATCCCAGATTTGCTCCATGTAGGGTTGCTACAAACCTTCCATTTGTGAAAACACAATATCAGCAAAATGCAATGAAGCCAACTGTGATAAAATCAGGTATGCCTGTAGAGTTGATGCCATATGTCTTACATGTGTGGCTTAAAGCAAAGAATAGTAGAACAAGGCTGGAGAGTTCTGCTTCCTGCTTGGCCCTTCATGGACCTTTGGACCTTGGGAAGTTACTCAGCCTCTCCCAGGACCTTTTACCTGGAGATGAATGGGGGGATGGGCTCTCAGATGACAGCCGGGTTCCACCTTGCATTCAGTTTTCAATTGGTAGAAATGGTTACCTGGAGAAAGATTCTGAGATCATGCCCAACCTGTCTATAAAGAGTATCTGGAACAAATGCACGGAGGGAGGACAGGTGGTACAAATGGAGATGCTCTCTGAGGTCACTCTGACCAAGAAAGTTCTATGAGTTTATGATTCAGAGAAAGCACTTCACAAACTTGTGGGGCCCCAGGAACACTTGCTTGTCTTGTGCCGTTGATAAGTGGGAGTGCTCATTAGCAGAGATTTCTGGTCAACCAAATGCTGGGTGAGTACATAATATATGACTTGATCTAAATTCAGGAAAACATAGCTAGGGCGTAGGACTTCCATATCTAATTTGTTTAATTGCATTGATGTAACATGTGCGATTAAGAGGGAAATGAGAGTAGTTATCTAGATGATGAATGTGGATAATTTTATTTTCTTATTTATGCTTTTCTGTACATTTTCTCAATTATTCATGTATGTTTATGATTAGATGAAACAAGCCCTATAAAAAAGAATGATGAACACCCTAGCAGGATGAAAGAACAATGAAAAATCTCAAAATTCAGTTTGTTTCAGCAAAGGTTTATCCACATCATTAAACAAATATTTAGCACTTACAATGTTACAGGTGCTATGGAGGTTACTGGTAACCATGATTCCAGATGGAGAATGGTTCATAGAACAAGATGTTTCTCAGAAGTGAACACTGTTGAAGTAGGTCTTAGAGAAAGAGATAGCAATTGAAATAACATTAAAAATGGTGGCTATCTCTGACAGAGGAACCAGGACTTACATCTGAGAAATGTAATGTGTTACCAAGAGACTGTGATAGGTTAAGGTGTGTGAGAGGGATTCTATTGAGGGGCAGGTGGGGGAGATTGTTGTACTCAAGGCCTCTACTTGGTGGGCTAAATGGAGCCACCACAGGTCTCTGAGCAGAGGAGGTCATAATGAGAGCAGTGTGTTGGGCAGACTGATGGTGGCTGTAGGGGGTCTCAGCAGGGTTCATCAAGCGAGCACAGTAGTTAAGGATAAAGAAATGTTGTCTAGCATTCTAGAGCAGGAAAAGGACTTTCAAATGGTAGATACCTATGTGCTCACCAGGCTTCTCCTCAGTGTTCTTAATTATTACAAATTGGGGTGATTAAGGTGCAAGTTGTGTCACTGATGTGCTTATCCAGTGGGGAAGACTAGAGCTTGCTAAAGCTTTTGGAATCGTAATACAATAATCTCATTGTTTTAATGTCACATCTTTTCAGTCCACCTCTGCTTTATCTTTCTACCCTTTTCCTTCCTTATGTTATTGGCACTTAGTTCTTTTATAGTCTTAAAATGCAGTTATTAATTATTTCTGTATTGTGAAATTCACATTTGAGATCACCAGAAGTAGTCTATCGTGCTATAAGCTGATGTTTTTAGCAGTGGCATTAGTTAAATCATATTTTTTAAAAGAGAAAAAAAATTACCAAAAGCTGTTGGAGGTGATGAGATTTTGAGATGGGCTATGTGTCCTTTGGCTGACTGGCCAAAGCCAATAACCTTTGAACCCTGTCTTAAGTGAAAATCTCAACCGTCTCCTGAACCTGTAGTGATCACTGGGAATCTCAGAAACCTTCCCTTTTCTTAGATCTTTCAGCATGCCTTCAGGGATGGAAAAATTCACTTTCAGGGATTAGATGAGACCAAGTTAGGCAGTAAAGGTTCCTAGCACTTAGAATGGACACAGTGGCTTTATTTGTAAAGAACGACTCTGTGTGACCACATTATTGTTATTCTATTAAAAAATTGAAATTCTTTCTCCCAGGAGCTCATTGCCAGTGGTCTGCTTTGTAGTTTTATAGTCAGTGCAAAAATATGTCACTTCTAGAAGTGAGCTTGAAGTGTGAATGCTATCATATGAATCAATTTTTTTTTTTAATCATAGAAAAAAGTCTTTTAGGTGAGGTGTTGATGTCAAGATTAACTCAGAGAAAATTGGCTGCAGTTAAGGCTGAATGATAGTGATCATTACAAAAACTCATTAACAATCTAAGAAATGAATATTTAGGTTTTATCCTTGACCAAAACCCATTTGTCCCACAGTGAAATATGGTAGCAGGAGAATGGTGTCCCAGCGGCTCTGAAGTGTAGGCGGGCCTTTCTTTAGGAACCAGGCATGTTCTTGAATCTTGTGTCAATCAGCGTTTTGTAAATGGAATCTTTTTTTTTCCTTCATTAACTTACCCTGTAATTTCAACAATGTTCAACATTCATTCCTGATTGATCTTGAGTTGGCTAATTTAATTGCTAACATTCAAGTTTGGATTTTAGTGCTTCTTTATCAATTTTCTTGCTTTTTTCCCCTCTGCTGTCTTTCGACAGCTACTTAAGGAACAAATATTATGTGTCAGCCACAGTAATCGGTGTTTGGAATGTAAGTAAGAATGGCAGGTAAATAACTACCTCACGAGGTGGTAAGTGTACATCCCAGGAGTGTAGAGAAGCCCCTGTTAGTAGAGAGCCACTCTGTCCAGGAGGGTAAGGGAAGGCTTCCCAGGGCAGGCTTGAGATGACTACTGGAGAATTCAGGTAAGTAAGGAGGTATCATCTTGGTTGGATGATACCACCTGAAGAAGACCAGGGTCACAGGCATGCTTAAGACTGATTGACTAGAAGGACTTGGTGTTAAGTAGTTTTAGGGTGGGAACAAGCAGTCAAACAGTTACGACTGTTTGACTTAGACTTCCTTAGACTTCTACAAGGAGCAAGGGATAGTGAAAAGTTGTTTGCTGCATTTATGTCCTTAATAGGGAGGAGCGATTTTACTACAATTTTTTCAACTCTTCTGTCAAGTACGCTTGTGGAGTTTGGATTGTCTTACTTCAGTCTGTAAGCTCAATCTGTATTCGTGAAACAGCACCCCAAATTAGATTGAGAGGGAAGACAGGAAGAACATTCTCATTTCTAGCAGGAACTCTAACATTTGACTCAGCAACATTAAGAATAATTACATAAAAATTACATATTTTTGTATGATAAAAAGTCACCATGTCAAAAGATAATTGAGAAAAATGGCACATAAAGTTCTAAGTAACATACAAAGAGCCTCTATAACTGTGTAAGAGAAAGACAAATAACCACATAGAAAAAATGGACAAAGCGTGTGAGTAAGCAACTGAAAAATAGATCCATATAGAGCACCTGACATGATGCTAAAACTCCAAAAAATGCAAATTAAAGCAATAAATAAGATCTTTTTTTTTTTAATCCATTAGATTCACCAACACCAGTAAGGAGATCAGTGGAAGGTGCTTCTCTAGCTGTGGTTCTTTGTGTGTGTGTGTGTGTTTATTTTAATGAGTTAGATCTGTGTGTTTGTCCCAGAGGCACATTCATAATGTGTTTTTAAATAAGAAACACAAGTGAGAGTATTGAGTATGATCTCATTTAAAAAGATAAACAGATCGGAAAGTGCTGTCTATAAATTTGTGTAAGTTTGTATATACATGAAGATGGGCGGCAAGTGTGCACGCTGAGCCCTAAACCTCATCACCACAGGATGGGCACCGAGGGAAGGAGAGAGAACACTAAACTTTTTCTTTATACATCTTTGTGTTGTTTGATTATTTACTCCCAGTACATATTACTTTTATAATTTAGAATTTTACAAATACAGTAATTACTGAAAGTACTGATTAGTATGCTTTTTCTGCTACAGTCTGGCCATAATGTTCAAACCAGCTAGAAAATAATTCCATGATGCCGAGGCTGGGTCAGGCATAAGACAAAGCAGTGTAATTAACATCCCCACTCCCGACCTCATAGTCAATTGTTCATACCTTTTTTTTTGTAGTTTTTAGCCAGGGCTGTGTTTGAACCCACCACCTCTGGCATTTGGGGCTGGTGCCCTACTCTTTTGAGCCACAGGCACCGGCCTGTTCATTCATTTCTTACCTTGGTTATTTAAAAAGGAAACTTTTATCGGCTGTCTGCTATGTGTGCATGCTTTCTGTGTGCCCCAGCTTGAGGCCTGCACCCTGCTATTGTTTCGACTCTGACCTATTTCCTCCCAGGCCAGGTGGGATCAAGCACCTTCTGGAATTGTGCCTCCATGGCTGGGAGGTCTGGCTGTCAGGACCTGGGTTGTCACCCTCAGACAGCAGGGCTCTTTGAAGACCTGCTCTCTGAGAACAAGCAGACCTGGCCTGACACTGCACGCTGCATAGTACAGAGCTTTCTGGACCTGGTGTCCAGGGTGGCAGTGCTCCAGCCAGGGGCGTAATCCTCAGTGAATTAGGTGATGACATGCCGTCCTGCAGCCCTGCCCATGTGTGATGTTGGAGACCTCTGGCTGAGAGTGATCGTCTGTGGAAAGAGCTGTAACGTTCTAGGTCCCAGGTTGACTTCTGCGGAGAAAGTCTTAGAGGACCGCTCAAGCCCTGAGACTATGTCCTTCTCTAAAAGTCGGCTTTGTGTGTGTCTGTCTGGATCTCATTTGCTAAGCCTTGAATCCTTGCAGTTTCCAGTCTCCCTGACTGCATCTTCAGCTGCCTGAGTGGGCGACCTCTAACGATTTGCTTCCGCAGCAGAACGCCTGGGGCACAGTGGTGTTCAGTAGGTAGGCGCCTGGGTGTGTTTATAGTGATTTTGTTCCCAGATGGAGGGGCCACTGCTGCAGCCTGGCTGGCGGGAGGGCTGGACCTCCTGCCTGCCCCCTCGGCGGGAGGATGCTCCTCTGAGTGAAGCAAACACTGGAGCACTTTTGAGGGAAGAAGTGGGAGGCAGGTCCTCAGCTTCCAGGGTCCTTGACTGAAAGCTCATCTGTTATTCCCTCTTAGCACCAGCTGAAAGTACAGAGTTGAGGAACCTTGGTTTGAGCACTTTTTCAGAGTGGTAGATCCAGCAGGGCCCTGTGGAAGACACCTGATCTACACCGCCTTTCCTACGGTGCCTTGAAGGCTCCAGGAGCTGGGGAGGTCAGGTTTACCTTAGGTTTCAAGTGGAGCTCAAGACCCCACTGGAGTGCAGACTTTTGGGGGGTTTCAGTCAGCACATGAAGCTCAGGACACCAGCGTACACAGCCACAGATCTGTTCCTGCCTGTGTGGCCCCGGTACTTCAGACTCACCAGATTCACCTTGAATTGAATAAGCTGGTGAAATATTGGCAGCTACCCATCCTTCACATGAGACATCTTTTCCCAGCTTCTCTCTGTAGCCTAGGCAGGAGACCCGTGAGGACAGCTAAAGTGGGGAGCTAAGCTGTTTCTTTGTACTGGAGAGCAATGTTTGTGCATTTCCTCTTTTCTTTTATGCCTTCATTTCCAGAGGAGCCAATTATGGAGGTATCAAGTAACCCAAGAATACAGGTGGCAATAAGGGAGCCAGCTTCTATTCCAAGAGCGTCCACTGGCTTTCTGTGTCACCTTGGTGGAGGAGGCATGGAAGGAGACTCCCTGAGATTGGCTGTCCCCTGAGGGGCTTGCCTCTCTCTTGGGATGCTGGAGGCCAAGTCAGCAACACCTATCTCTGCAGATGGAAGCTTTGTTTAATATCTACTATCAAGAGAATTAACAACAATAGCCTTCATATAACCTACTTCCGGGTGTGATTTGTGTGGCCCATTTTTCCAAAGTTCTTCTGTCAGAGGGATTTCATTTATAAAGTTCCTTATTGCTGAGCCTGTGTGTGCTCCAGTTAGTAGCCATGTGTGTCAACATTGTAGAAATGAAATGTGTACCCCCTGGACCCAGGCAGATTGATTTGATCCTGGGTTGAATGGAAGTATAGGCTATACAAGTCAAATCTATTTCTTTCTAGGGCATCTGCCATCTACAGGGTGTTTGGAGGAAACATAAAGACATTTAAGACATAATCCATTTCCTAAAAGAATGTATAGTCCAGCCAACATTTTTGTAAAGGTACCAGGAGTTGCGTATACAATATCATAGTTTTTTGAGTTTGAAGACTATTATTACTATTAAGAATCACCCTTTATTGAACACCCTTTAATATATAGGTACTGTCTAGATTGGCTTCCCTGGAAATCAGCTGTGCACGCGAGAGTTGTATACAGACCTTGCCTTGAGGTGTGTTTTGGGGAAATACACCAAGGATGGGGAAAAGCCAAAGTTGAACAAAGAAGAGGCTGCCTCACACCACCAGAGCTGTATGCCCTTTCAGAGGTGTCTCAAATAGAGGTGAGATCAGTTCTCAGGGAGGGGTGCAGCTGTGAACACCGTACATTTGCTGGGGGATACAAGTGTCTGCCCCAAAGAAGGGACCTGCGTAGAGAACCACGGTATCTGCTCCAGGCATTCAGATTCACCCTATCACCATCACTGACACTTACTGAAAGCCTTCTGCCTTGCCATTCTTTGAGTTGAGTGTTTTAGCTGAGCTGTTTCTAATCCATAAATTTTAGCGATGTGGCAACTGCAAAGCAGAGAAGTGATTGACCTAAAATCATAAATGCATGGTAGGCTGAGGGGCGCGCTAACCATCAGACTGTACTTGTCATCCAGTCTTCACAGTGCTGTTGCATGCTGGGAATTAGCTTTCCCATGGTGTAAACTGAAAAGCTGAAGTGCAGAGAGGTTGAGGGATTGGCCCGATGTTACAGAACCGAGGAGGAGGAGATGAAGCCGGGGTTTCCCTATTAGACTCTAGTGTCCCACAGAGATAACCTGTCCAGTGAGAGATGCCAGTTCTAGCTGGAGAAGGCATCACACCTCTCTACCCATGATTGTGGGCAGAATCTTTTTTTTTTTATTAAGTCATTTGTACGTAGATCATGCATACATTTATTCACACTTGCATACGAGAAATGAAACACAACTATAGCCTAGGATGAAGGAGGGAAGGGAAGAGAGAGGGGAAAAGAGGGGTGTGGGCAGAATCTTATCACTTGTCATGGATCAATGAGCATGAGTTTGAAAAGTCAGTAGACGTGGGTTTGAATCCCAGCTCGTATTTTACTATTTCCATGCTACTTGACATCTCTGACTTCAGTTTTCCTCATCTGTAAAATGAGAGTAATAGTGATGGCTTTGTTCAGTCATTATGAGGATTAAATGTCTTAGGTATGAGAAATCTCTCAAAAATACCCCCTGCCCCCACAAAAGGGTCCAAGGCTGCATGAAGATTTCTGAAGGTGGGTACTCTGAACAGAGCTGTGATTTAGTGACTCAGTTTTTCCTCATTTGCTTCCCTCTCTCAAGAAGCAAGAGAGCGAGTCTAAGGCTTCCATGCAGTTTGCTCAGAATTCTAACGCTAGCCTGTTAGTCTAATCATAACACAGTTCTTGGAAACAAACATAGCAACAGCAATTATATCTTACTTTTAATGTGTAATTGGCTGTGAAGTCGCTTTGCTCTTCCTAAGTTATTTCTATCCAACGTATGGAGCATTGTGCGTTTTGCTTATCTCAGTGTCTTCTCTCTGCAGCCCCCATCATGTCTTTATTCGGAGGCCAATTAGAAGTGTACTCGCCTTATGGGTGCCCTGGAAGCTCTAGACGTTCCCAGCAAAGGGCGGTGACAGTGCTGTGAGCCGCTTGCTCCTCATTATCCAGAGGGGGGAGCCTCTGTTCTCCCACCAGAGTCTTTGAGCTCGAGTTTTTATGGGAGTTGTGTTCATGTCGATCCCGTCATCCGGCTTCCAGAGTAACCCTTCCCCGACCTCGCTGTGCTTTCCTCTGCTCCTGACCCTGGATGGGCTCTCTCCTTTTCCTCCCAAGGCAGCCATTCTTTCCCACAGTAAGTCCCAGCAGGCAGCCACGCCATCCTGGCCAGACTGTGTTAGGATGTGACCTGGGGTGCAGAGAACAGGCCCCACTGCCGCCACACTGGCTTCCAGCCTGGTGTCCACCACCTGCTGAGACTGCACAGCTCACTTCTCCCTTTGCCCTCTGAGGCAGCCTTTCCAGAAACCCAGCCAGGGGCCAGAACCTGTACGGGGAGACTCTTCCTTAAGCTTTCCCACCGTTTTCTAAGTCAGTAAAGCTGCAATCCTGCTGCAGCGTTCAGAACATGAGGTAGGGGTGTGTGTGTCTGATGCCTGGTCATCCTGGAGAGGGGGCGGGGGTGGGGGTGGGGGGCTTTACCTATTGCTATGGCAGCACCAGCTGAGATCATGAACCCATTTCCTTTGCAGGCAGTCACCAGGTGAATCCATCTCCTCCTCACCCACTCCTCTTCTCCTCCCTCTCCGTCTCTCCCCACAGCCTTCTGTCATCTTTCCTCCTCCCCACTCAACCTCAAGCTTTCTCCGTCCTCAGCTCTCTTTTCCTCTCTCTCTTTTTTTTTATACTCTTGGATATTTCAGCATAGCAAATAAGACCATGGCAGACTTCTTTTCTCCTCTTCTCTCTTCTTTCTTTTCTCTCCTCTCTTTTTTCCTAGGCCGGTAATTCCCAAACTTTTGCAGGCATCGCCTAAAGAGCTTTTTAAAATACAAGTGGCTGAGCTTCACCCAGACAGAGGTCTGATCTGGAGTCTGCACTGGGACCCAAGAATTTGCATTTCCAAAAAGTTCCCAAATGACGCTGATGCTGTGGGTCCAGGCCAGCCACCCTCTGAGAAGCACTGCTTGAGACTGTGTGTGCCCAGTTTGCATTTGGATTCTAAATTATGAGATTAGCGCATCCACCCGTTCATGCAGCAGCTGTGCGCTGGGCACCTATTCCATGTCAAACACTGTGCGAGGCACTTGCTATCCAGGGACACATACAACCTTGTCCTCCAAGGGCTCGTAGATTTGCACGGGAGACAGACAATAAATAAATAATTGTGACATGGTGCGATAAATATTGTATAACCTGAAAATAATCAAAGAAGTTTAAAAACAGGCAAAAATCTCCTTGTTCACAGCAAGTAAAATATATAGATGAGATGAATATAAAAATGATGACTTATTTCTTTTTCTTTATTTGCTAAGGGTTGACTAAGGGGAATGAAGCCCAACCTAGTAAATAATAATATTAAAAACTGGTATTCATGGAGGATTTACTACGTTTCAGGTACTTTACCAAGTATAGGATGTATTGGGTAAGAATGCTGGAGTCAAACCACCAGAGTTGTGGTCCTGACCCCAGGACTGTGCAACCTAGGGTGAGCTAGTCAGCCACTCTGTGCCTCAGTTTCCTCATCACTGAGAAAGTTTATAGTACTAGTTTCTGTTTCAAGAGATTATTGAGGAGACTAACTGTGCTAATATAGGTAAAACATATGTACTGCTTGTTCCCCCAAAATGTTGACTTTTGTTACTAATATATTTTGACCTGCTGCTAAATATCACAGAATTGGCCTAGAGAAATTTATACCCTCCAGACTAAAGAAATCTCCAGGATTTACCCAAAAGAATGGGCGGGGCCAGGCCTGAATGTGAGGATTAGAGGATTCCAAAGGCGGCCTGCAAAGCCCTCAGTACTCCAGCCAGTGGAAGCAGCCCTGGGCAGTCAGGGAATCAGAGGGGTCATAAGAAAAACCGTGACAGATGGCCAGGATCTTGACAGTGAATTTTTTGTTTGTTTTTGGAGGGGGAAATTATTAGAACTGGGGTTAAATAGCCGCTGCCTGACACAGCTGAAGAGGGCAGAGTCCCCAGGCTGGGATGCGAGAGTTTCAAGCTTAGCCATCCAGAGAGGCAGGACCACCCTCAGGCCCCAGTGCCCTGGCATCGGTGCTGACCCCATTGACTGGGCATTTCCCAGCAATGCTGGCCAGGCAGCGAGGCTGTGTGTGTTGATGCTGCCCCAGACAGGCTGCCTTCTCTTCTCTTTCATATGCCTCCATTCCTGAGAGATGTGGTTTCCTCTTGAATTCTGAAATCAAGGAGAGTTCCCTTCATCTCTAGGACTTTTCAGGAACAACAGTCCACATTCCTGTAGAGTCAAGTCTGACTTTTCTGCCTCCCTGACCCGGTTTCATGGCTGAGACTGTGGCTAGATGAGAAGGCAGAGTCCACCAGTTTTAATCCTTTCTTGAGCTCATCAGACATAGGAAGTGATAGAGCATTTGTCTTCCAGAGAGGATTAGAAGTTCTTTTTGACAAGATATACCTGGGATGGGCTTATTAAGTGATAATTCCTGATAAACTCCCTCTAATCATCTTCTAACTTTTCCCTGTTAGTGATGAAAACTTAAAACCTCTAGCCATTTAGTTAACTCGTTGGGAAGTCTCTTTCTGATCACCTTTTCTTTTTCCTCTCCCTTCTGCTTCCTTCTGATTTAATTAGACTATATGTTCAATTTATTAACTTATTTATTTCTTCAATCAACAAACACCTTTTGAGCACCTACTGAGAGCTCAGTTGAGCCCTGGGGTTGACACAAAGACAAATCAAACTTGCTCCTTGTTTGGGGACGTCAAGTCTTGTGGAGGGTCACAGCATACCAGCCCACGATGGTTATGGTGCAGAGTTCAGTGGTGTGGTGGAATTCAGCACAGGCCATGAGGGAGTGACTGGGGAGATTTTTAGTGAAGGTAACATTGACTCAGGGTTTGAGCAGAGGATTTTCAGGAGGAAAAGGTAGAGAAGGCATTCTAGGCAGTGGGGACAAATGTGAGTGAAAGCATAGAGATAGAAAAATAATGTGGCACAAGAGGAAATAGAAAGAAGCTGGCTGTGGCCACGACTTGATGTATGGGTGGGCAGGAGCTGGAAAGGGGAGGTACAGAGGGCAGGCTCATTCAGTCATGGGAGGGGATTTCCCTTCATAAAGCAGGGAAGACACAGGGCAAGGTGTGTTAGAAATGACAACTCTCTCCCAGCTCTGAAGAATGGAACCAGCTGTGGCTAGGAGTCACTCCCACTTTACAAGGTCTCCCTGGCAATAGAATGACTGTCATACAACTAGGCAGGGAACATGCTGTGACAGTCTACCAACCTGATCAGACCTCCAGGGCAGAGAAGAAAGCACTAAGTTAGGGAATAGGCATCAAAGGTGTTGAAATAGTACAACATTGGGATATGATTACAATGTGAGATTAGTCAGACTATTTTCTCTACTTGCATTGCTGTTGTTAATATATCAGAATCCATATCTCTGTTCTTAAACATGTTCCAAGTCAAAATAACGTTGTTTCTGTCTCTTCCCCAACTCTTCCATAGGCAACATACTATAGTAAAAGCATCTTGAGAAGAGGTCCAACCTGGATGTGGATTCTGACTCCACAATATACTAATCGTAGGACCTTGGGCAATTCCCCTAGTCTTTCTGAAGCTGGGTTATATTGTTGTTTGTTGGGTTTTAGTGTGAAAATCATAATAGCACTTCTCTCACTGTGGTTGTGAAGATTGGAGTTCATGTATGCCTTGCATGTGGTTCACTCTGCAGTGTAGAGCAGACAAGTGGAAGCATGGTTATTTTTCTCTCCTCAGTTACTTAGAGACTTAGTGTCTAAATGACAAGAAATGGTTAGATCAGCAGTTCTGTGGGTTGCGACCCCTTTGTAATAAGGAAAATACATCATGGCACTTGGAAGGTTGAGAACCACTGGTTTAGATGAAGGTGATTTACTCAGGTCATAGTAGTACTTCCAAAAAGTTTTGCCTGGGTTTGGGTTGGCTCTGTTCTGCTCTCACTCTGCTCACCCATCTTCACTGACGTCGTACATTCTACCCTCATGCACAGCAAAGTGGTGCAAAGACCAGTAAAAGTAGAAGTAGATTCTTTCTAATGCTCCCCAGATTGGAGAAATAGTGAACATGATTATTGTATTATCTGTATTCCATTTCAACTTCATCATGCCCCACACCAATGACAAGGCTCCATTGGAGTTTGTGCTGTGCATCTTAGGGCAAAGAGAACCAAGATGAATTCCCAGGAAGGTAGTAGCAGAGTGAATGAGACAGTAAAAAAAATAAACGTGAGGAAAGAGAAGGGGATTGGGCAGTGATAGAATGGAACCTGAGAGTTAGAGCCCATGAGATAGAGGAGAAGCAAAGGGTTGCATCTGGTGTCTGAGTGGGAAGGGGCCCATGGGTGGTGTCTGATGTAGGTGCCTGCTCAAGGGAGGAATTCCACCACAATGTTCCTGAAAGATGGTCATCTGCACAGTGATTCCTACAAAGAACAATTACGTGGCATGTGGCAAGGGGATGACAGCATTCTCAAGTGGAGTTGACCAGCCTGAGGACTTTAAGTGTCCTTAGTCTGCCAGTGGCCATGAGGAGTGAGGGGAGTGATGTCTTGTGCATAATAGTAGCCCAGTGTGCTATGAGAAACTGCTTCCGCAGGGCCATCTTGGAGAGCCTTAGCACGTACTTTCAAGCCCTAGGGGATAAACAGGCACGTAGGACTGGGCATTTCATTACCACTCCATCAACACTCAGGCAGATTTATTGAGCATTTTTCCAGAGATGTGGTCTTAGGTTCTGGGAATACAGAGACTTACAAGCCACAGTTCCTTGCTTTCAAGCTGTTCTTATTAAGGAGTAAGAGTGTATCCTGTGGCCACAAAATAAATGAAACTAACTTTCCTGGGGCTTCTTCAAGAAACCAGCTGGGCTAACTAGCCTTTCATAGTGTTTAATACACAATCATTAATTAAAACAGAGATGTTCATTGATAAATGAATTCACCTTCTCAGAATCCATTGAGGAAGGAATGAAAGCCAGGAAAAATGATTATCTGAGGCTTTTTTTCTTGAGGGTCTGCTCCTGTAGGCTGTGCTGACTATTTGAGTTCACTAAAGTGTGCTTGCCATATGTCAACAGAGATGACATTTTACAGGTGACATATGTATTTCCAGAAAAAGAACTTCATACAGGCTTGTGAAGTGCAAGAATGCCAGTGGTTTATAATCTCCTATTAGTGAACAGCATTATTGAGAGTCTTCTGTTCGTAGAGTCATATGCGGAGTACTGGTGGAATGAACACAGAAGTAAAAGATGCAGTTCTGTTTTTGAGAAACATTCAGCCCTAATGGGATGGGAGGACCAATATGTAAAAGAGACAGAACATGTATAGCGAAGGTCTGTAAATAAGTAAAAATAAATGCCTAAGTGCGGCGCATAATGTTCTGTTTTCCATTATGGGCATTTGTATTCATGACTTAGCCTTCTCGTGGGTACCAAAGCCCTTGAGAACTGTTTTCCTTTCTCATTCATCTTGTGCAGAGTACACACTCAAAAGTGTTGAATAAATATGTATGCTACTATGGGTGTGCCTAATTGCTGGGGGAACTCCCAAGTGGAGTATACTTGCTAAGGGGAACCCTTACAGAGGCTGCGCGGTGTTTTCAATTATAAGAAGACTCGTTGTTTGGTGGACTGAAGGCACGGGAGAGAGATGAGAGAAGGTAGAGCTCTGGGGAGGGAGCAAATCCATACAATGGAGGCCACCATTCAGGGTCCTCCCTGCCCTGATTTTGCCCTCCTTGCCATCACCAACTGCAACACTTTGTAGCCTTACCTTTTCTGCCTCTTTGTCCTAAAATGTCTTCCGCTGTTGATCGGCCAACCTGAATCCTTCTCCTGCTGGGTGGAGGTACAGCTTCAGGAAGCCGGACATGACTAGCCAGGCTAGTTTTGCTCCTTCTATTATTAAACCACAGTGTTCTCTTGATTTGGTGGTCTTAACCTTGAAAGGAAGTGAGAGGATGGTCTTCTACCTCAGTATGTGCCAGATGAGATCATGAAGCTGGACTAGTTTCATACAAAGCAATTAGCAGGAACAGGGATAAATGGTTAGAGCAGAAGGGCTGTGGGGAGTACATCGGAGGTCAGAAGTCCTGCACTCGAGCTTTGCCTCTGTAACCAACTGCTGGAGTACCTTTTGGCCGTCATTTAGCTTTTAACCCTTGGTTTTTCATCCATAAAATGAGGGGATGCAGTGATTCCTTGCAGCCGTAGAACCTGTAAGTTGACGAAGGTAGAGTACTACTCATACTACACTGAGTGGAGAATAGTGGCTATTTAGTGGGCACAGAGAGGGGACCACTGGAAAAGCAGTTGATGATGGTGGCCAGAGAGAGTGATCCCTGATGACCACAGGGCCATAGAGGTGAACTAGAGAGAGGGTGGCTGAAGACCAGTTACCCCCTGTTGTCTAGCTTATTCTTTCTGGAATAGGGTGGACCCTGTCTCAAATGCTCACAGCAAAGAACAGATACATGAAATCTCCTGCACCCTTTTCTCCTGAAATCTGCCTCGTCTGTCATTCTCAGGTCTGTTTCTGGTACTTGTCCCTCTTTAAAGAGGGTACCCAGTCCCTCATTCATAAGCCCTGTGAGGGAGTGAAGGGATGATGGGCTTTAGCTTGTCACTGCAGGTGCATTTTCTTTAATTCCTTCCTAATTTCACCTGCTTTGGCGAATCTGCAACACGGTGGTGGTGGGTGGTGCCAAAACCACAAACCGGACTGAGAAGTGACACCCTCGCCTATGCCCTGAGGGAAATAGCTCTGCAGCCTGGAAAGCTCAGCACGGGACAGATGCCCCTGCCTGGTCTCCCAGGGGGCCCCAGGAGCACCTGCCTCCCTATAGCCCCAGGCTGCAGGGGCAGGAGACCCTCTTTTAAATTTTTCCTAATAATCTTTTTTTCTAACCATAAAACAACATTTCGTTACAAGAAAGTTGCAAGATATAGAAAAGTATAAAAAGAGTCTTTGAAAAATAATTTCTACCCCTCCTTCCCATCATCATCCCCATTTTGACTAAAAGTTTATCTTAAAATTCACCAATAGCCAACATCTATTTAAATAAACTCATTTTATTTTACCAAAAATTTGAAACCTTTTATTATAGAAATTTTCAAGCATACACAAAAGTAGAGTGAAGAGAATATTGAATCTTGATGTAAACCAAATCCAGCTTCAGCCATCACAAGATGACCTTCTTTAAAGCCTCTTTTATCTTCCTATTAGGCTTCTGGGTCAGAGTTCAGGAAGGGAGAGGACAAGATAAACTTTGCATGGTATTGATATTAGAATTATTAAGATTTAACCAAAAAATATTTTATTTTATTTATTTTAGACACCAAACCAGATCTAAAATAACCACAGGGCTCTGAGCCAGGCATGGACCCAGTCATGGCAGCCTTCATGGTCCCACGTGGCACTGCTGTTCACTCTCGGGTTGTTTCCCAGGAGTGTGGGTGGGTTTCCACTGACACATTGACACCTGTCTGCCCAGAGCCAGCGGTGATGTCCACCCACATGCAGGGTCGGGCCGTGTTTGTCATGCACCTTCCTGGCAGGGGCTTCTGACCCTGGTCTCATTAGCATCATGTGGCTGCTTGTACGTGGGGGAGGGGATGGAGTGCTGTTTTTCTCTGTTACTCCTCTTTGCCAAGTGGGTTCTGCTGCATTTTCCCACTGGCAAGAGAAGGGAAAGAATAAGTGGTGGAATGGCCACATGCCAAGGTATTCCTCAAGGCCTTTTTGGATCTGGACTAAGGCACTGCGGCATCCTCAGTGACAATCACCGGCAATTCAGGCCAGCAGGGAGAACATGGCTGCATGGAGTACAGGGGACTTGGAACCATCAGCATGGATGGGGAGCCTCAGTCACTTTTGTATACTTGTTAACTATGCTCGGGGATCCGAGAACTAATAGAATACCTCATTCCTGGGACTGACAGTCTCCGCCCCCTTCGTGCATGGTGGCAGGTGTGTCTGTTTCACCTGGAGGTCTGTGTCCTTATTCTTTCCACCTGCTCCCCCACCTTTCTTTCTTTCCTGGGAGCTGAGAAGACAGCTCTTGTCTTCTGGCTGCAAGATCCTAGTGCTGACTTTCTTATTTTTCTTTATTGTCCCCTAGGAGGTGGTGATGGTATGGGTGGGATTTCTTTTAGAGTCTAAAGTAGATATGGAGAGTCAAGGGTTCTTGAGAAACTGATCCATTGTGGTTGTAGATTGTGGGAATGATCCATAAGCCTCATGGCCTGTAGGGTGCCCTGTTCACTATGTCCTTTTTTAAAAAAATGATAGGCGTGGTCAGAGGACTACAGGGGCTTTGCCTTAGAAACACCATCCAACTGGTGTGACTCAGGGGCAGGATATTGCCAGCTTTGTAGGGTTGATCAGAACCCTGATAAGAAAGTGCCTTTAGTCACATTCCCTAGAAATTGGCTCTGGAATGGAGATTCCGTGGCTGTGATTTGATGAAACGCTGCTGTTAGGACAGGTCAGGGAAAATCTAGGCAAAGATGTGGCTTCAAAAGTTTTAGCCTCTCCCTGGTTCCATGGTGGCTGCGGAGTGCAAAGGGGCTGGACCACCAATAGCAAGAGCCCTGCATGAGGTGGTTATTGTTTACAGCTCCATTACCACCACGATCTGCAGGCATAAAATCCCAGATGAAGCTAGTCCGTCAGCCGAGGGCAGGCTTCTGAGAAGGGTGCGGGTGTGAGCTGTTCACAGACAATACCTATAGCAGCTGGGGGATGCATGCACTTGCTGGTGAAGGAGACCTTGTGGGGAACACCACAGAACCCCCCACACCAGGCTGGTGAGAGCCAGGCAGGGAGGAGGGCAGGAAGCAAGTGGGAGTGGGCTGTACTGGGTGCTTGAGTTCCTGTGGATGGCTCAGCATTTGTGGAAATGTTCAAATGGATTTCCCAGTCAGGCCAATCTAATTAATGGTTCTAGAAGTCAGGGTGATGTTACATGTGGAGGGGAGGAAGGAGAACGTGCCTAGGAAGGGAGGTGAGGGTGCCCCCAGGGCTGTCTGGATCCTGGTGGCCCAGTTCTGTATGCTTTGAGAAAATCCATCGAGGAGCATTCTTATGATTCCTTCACATTTCAGAATGATATCTGCACAGGGTTCTGGGGGACAGCTGCTAAGTATTGACAGTTCATGGTGAGACGATGCCTCCACCCCCTGCTTCTTGAGTATTTCTTAATCTTTTTTTTCTCCCTCTTTCTTCCACCTCCCTAATAAACCTTTTCACTGCCTTTCTGACCTCTACTGTCTGAACCAAGGTAGTTCCTAGTCTCCGAAAGCTTTAGCAAGTCTTCCTAACCCCCTGGACTGGTGCCTTAGCACCTGGTGGTCCCTTACAGCACTGACCACAGTTCGAAGCTTAAAGCTGTACATGTGTGCTGGCTCGTTTCACAGGTGTCTCTGTTTCACCATTGGCCCATCCCTGATCCCTAACACCTAGAGGAGGATCTGTCACATACCAGGTGGTCCACAGATTTGTTGAACAAAATATGGCTCTGAGACGTGGACTCCAAGTTACTTAGGAAACGAGCTGTCACACTTGGTGCTGGAAGAAATTGGGAGCTGAAGGAGGCGAGTCAGCATGTTAGGCCAGGAGCACTGGGTGTGTCACCGTGAGGGAAGGTGCTAAGCCCCTGGATCGGTGCTCAGCTCTTTCCTTCCTCACTCACTGCTCTCTGAATTTCTTGGCCCTGGGAGAGATCAGCAGAGGCTTTGGACAGACGCTTTTGCTGAGATGGGTAGCCTTAATTTTGTGGTAGCCTAGGAGGGCTGTTCCAACCATCTCTGGACCTGAGCTCAGTTAATAATTAATAAAGCCCAAGATCTATCCTTGGGGAGGAGCTTTGAGTCCCTGGATTCTCAGCCTGACGCCATTCTGTTCCCCAGGACATTTGGTAATTCTGGACACAGACAGTCTTAGTTTTTGCAACTGGGGGGACCTAGAGGGGAAAGTCCAGGGATGCTGCTGGTGCCCAGGAGAGGATGGACTGGCCCCAAATTCTAGGAGTGCCCCAGTCAGGAAACCCTGTTGTCGGCCAGCCCAGAACTTTCCAGCAGGTTCTGTCTCTAGCCTGTGAAGCAGCTGTGCCCCAGAGACCCTTTGGTTCTGAAAGGACCATAGAGTCAGTATCCTGTCCCTTCCCAGTCTCAAGACACCCAGCCTTCCCACTCAGCCATGCTCCTCACATATGCACATACACACATGCACACACATGCACATACACGCACACACACGCACACACCCAACTGGAGCTGCCCTGGGAAGGGGAGGCACCTACAAAGGGCTTTTTGGCATGTTTTCCCTGGAGCCCTGTGCAACCCGGTTAGAGACCTGTCTTCTAGGGTGGGGGCCAGGCCCGCAGAACTGTAGGGCCCCTTTCCTCTTGTTCTCTTCATCTCCATCTTCCTCTCCAATCCTACTCCTCCCACCCCACCCTCCAGCATCACCCCCGGCCCCCCAGAGATTAATGTGATAATTGCCATGTGTGCTGTTTACACAGGGAGTGGGTGAGCTCACACCCCCAATTGGGCAGGTTCCCAGAGGAACACGTTCCCGCTATGTCAGGGCTCGTACCTGCTGAGCGCTCCTGTGCATGTGGGCGGCCACCCCCGAGCTGCTTTCTCTGTCATCACCTCCGTCGGGTGCATGGGCGGGCATCTGTGTCACTCAGGGGATTGGCCTGTCACTCAGGGCATTGGCAGGTGAGCCAGATGGGGAGCAGCCAGTGTGCCAGCCTAGGGGAAGGCTGGGCGGGTGGGGGAGATGGGATAGGCGCATCTGTGCCTTAAGTTAGACCCCGCGAGAAGCAATGAAGAGGCTGGCACTCTCTCTCTTTGTGTGGCATCCTTTGCTGGGAGGGCATTGAGGTCACCTTTAGCTGCTCTGCAGTAGAGGTGTGGCTGTGAAGTTTACACTGGGACACTCTCCTGGGGCGAGAATCCAGCAGAGCGGGTTGGCCTACAGTCTTGCTCAGGGCACTTAGCGTGGTTGTCCCGTGTTCCTAAAGGAAGAGTCACTGGGGAAGATAAAGTGCAATGATCCCACCCAAAAGCAGCTTGCGAGAATGGCGACTGTCACAGTAGCAGAGGGAGTGGCAGGGAGTGTCCTCCCTCTCACACAGGCAGCTCCCCTTCCTCCTCCCACTGCGAGACAGACACACGTGCCCCCCCATGAGAGAGGGCACAGCCACAGCTCAGCGGCTGACCTGGCAACTTCTTCCCGATCCCACTTCGCGCGGCATCAGGGGCTGGCTGCCTTCAGAATTGCCAGTTGCTCCTTCTTTTTTAATCTCAAAGGACACTTTGGTGGTTGTGGCTCCTACACTGGACGGTTTTAAGGTTTTACTAATGATGGATCAGAAGGACACTGAAGCCCTAATGGGCATCAGCAAGAATCTCACTATTTTGCCCTTTGGGGAAAGGAAGGGGAGGGGGAGGGGGCAGTATGGGTGGAGGGAGGGTAATTGGTGGGATCACACCTATGGTGCATCTTAGCAGGGTACTGGGGAAACTTATTAAATGTAGAGTATCAATGTCTTTATATAGTGATCAAGAAAATGCCATGAAGGCTATCTGTAACATTATGATCAAAACATTTCTGAA
>CAUYON010179437.1:0-38437 GCA_963573935.1 Arctocebus calabarensis
GATGAGGTCTCGCTTTTGCTCAGGCTGGTTTTGAACTTGTGAGTTCAAGATATCCATCCCACCTCGGCCTCCCAGAGTGCTAGGATTATAGGTGTGAGCCACCACACCCAGCTAAGGATGTGTTCTTAAATTTAAATAAAAAAAAAAAAAAAGATGGAAACTTTACATCTTTTGTGTTAACCTGGTTAGAGGTGGAACACATTCTTCTTAGTAAAGCATCACAAGAATGGAGAAGCAAGAATCTGATGTACTCAATTCTAATATGAAGGCAGTAGATGATCTAATACAAGTTGTGGGGTAGGGGAATGAGGAATCTCGGAGAGGGGAGAAGCGAGGGAGATGGCAGGACACAATTACAAAAGGGACTTGATATAACAACCCCAATCAAGGTAACCTAATTCTTTGTTCCTTCAATAAAAATCAAAGAATAAAATAAATATAGTCCCTGCCTTCCAGAAGCTCAGGATGAGTAGGACCAGGGCTAGAGAAAAACAGGAAAGACTTGGGAGTGGAAGAAAGAAAATGGCAGTTTGCTTAAAAAAATGTCTCCAATGTCCCAATCATTCCTGTATCCACATCCTTTGCAATGCTACTAAACTCCCCCCATTAAAATGTAGAGCAGTGATTTTCAACTGGTGTGTTATAGCACATTGGTGTGCCATGAGAGGATCTTAGGAAAATATTTTCAAAAATCATTAATTAAATTATTTTCAAATGAGTTTAAGGTGCAATAAGGATATTCTTTATTTCACTATTTTTTTGATCAACATAACTTAAGTGTGTTGTAGAAGTTTATAGGTTCATGTGTACTGTGAGATAAAAAATTTGAAAAACACTAGTGTAGAGTGTATCTCTCCAACTCTCAAATCCAGACTAGCCTTGGAACTTGCTTTGCCAATACAAATTGTGGCAGAAGTGACTTTGTGCTCGTGTTGAAGCTAGGTCCAGGAGGCCTTGCATACTTTTTCTTTCTCTCCTAGATTGTTGCCAGCTGTCATGACGACACATGCCAACGTGGTCAGTCAAGCCACTCATCTCCTGAGCTGACAGGTAGCCAATTGCCAAACAATGAGTGAAGTTGTCCCTAGACTAACCAGCCCCAGCTGACCCATCAGCAGACTATAAACATATGTGAGCCCAGCTGAGCTCATGCAAGCCTGGGAAGATCTGCAGAACTTCCCACCAGGCCTACAGACTTGTGGGAAATAAGTTGTTTTGTTTTGAGCCCTACAAGTTTGGGGGTTTTTGGTATGCTGTCTTAGACAACTATATGTGCTATTTTCTTCCATGATCATTACAACTGCTCTGTGAGGTTTCATATAATGAATACTATTTGATTGATAAGGAAAGAAATATTCAGTGAGAGGGGAGGTAACTCACCTAAGGTCACAGGAGTAGATGTGGCAGAGTCAAGCCTTTACTCAGTCTGTCTGACTCCAAAGCCTATACACTTTACACTATGTCATGCTATCTTAAGTAAGGTGGAAAAAGTGGTTTTTGTGTTGATTAGAATGGTTGGCTTGGGGACAAGAGTCTGAGCCAGAGTGAAACCCATAAAGGTCAAGTGGATGATTCTTGTCTACTTTCCTCAAATCATGAAGGAAAGGAAAAGTTGATCACCAAGTAGAAACAAGGAGTGACACAGGTGAGGACTGGAGTCATGGTGAATCAACACCTCCGTCCAGAAAGAAATGTGACCTTAAGTGAGAAAGAGGAGAAATGGTTTAAAATTAGAATGTCAGAACCAAACGTGGGCTATCACAATCCCTACTCCCCTTCCCTCTCTTTACCACCTCCAAGGTGAAAGCAATTTGAAGAAGTTGGAAAGTGTGTTTTCATTATCAGAACTTAGGAAAATCTGTGTCTTGAACCACACCCTGAAATCTTTCATTCAGCTGTCACTGTGCCAATCTTTGTTGAAGTTTCCTTCTTCTGCTCTGTTTCAGTAAAGGAATCCTGAGGGTTTTTCTCCTTGGGATTGATGTTACTGCTGCTAACCAGATAATTCTGACCACATGGTGGGACAAGCCTTGGCACATGCAGTAGGACCATACTTTCAATCTATTTTTTGGCTGAGCAAAAAATGAGACTGTCCTGGCAAGTGAGTTATAAAGATAAGTAATATGTGTCTGTTCTATGCCAGATAAATTCAAAGAAAAAGATTCACCAGAATACTTCTTCTCCCTGGCGCAGAGACCAACAACATTCAAGATGGTTGTTCCATCAACTTGGCTCCCTCAGTGACAATATATACTAGAGTTTCCATGTCAACTGTAATGACAGCAAAAATATAAATCTTTATTATTTTAAACCACTGAGAGTCAGAGGTTGGTTGCTTTAAAGCAAAACATAGTTTGTTCTGATTAAGAAGCCCTCTTCTCTTTGTTGGTCTAGATCAAAATTTTTCAAAGTGTATTATTTGTACATAACACCAATCCTGAGAAGTTAACTGCGAAAAGAACTCTATTATTGATAAATTCAGGGCAACACTGTCTACCCAGGTCTCATCTTAGAAAATCCTAATAAGTGCTCTGGAGTAAATTGGAATATACTATTCTAGACTCTACTTTTGGAAAATACATCTATTATTAAGGTTTTAAATTCTACATATATGCACATATTTCTAAATATACAACTCCTACCTCTTAGGTAGCCCCCCATAGAATATTATTCTGACACTTCAAACTCAATATGTTATATACCATATTCATAATCTTCCTCTAACTCAATCTGCTCCCCCTGTTGGTAACACTTCTAAGACACTAAGCTACCTTCTGTTTTCTATATGTATATATGATTAAAAACTCTCTGAAGTCATAAAATTAATGTAGTCCTTCACTATTTATGCCCACACCAAGCACAAAAACTGGCTCACAGCTGGGGATAATAAAATTATCCATGTTAAATGAGCATGTTAAATGACCCTTGAAGGTACTTATTATATCCTTTGGAATATGACACTTAAGAAAAATATATAGGTTCTGAGAAAGTTAAGTATGAATTTTATCTCCTCCCTTCATATCTTGAAAACTTAGCACGTCAATTCACCTGTGTTTCTGTAAAGTATGGTAAGACTATTACCACATAATATAGTGAATTCTAAATGTATTTTGCAGCCTTACCAAACATGTATAAGGTGCTCAAAAATTTAAGTTTGCTTTTCTTTCCTCCCAAACAAGTAATGATCATTGCCAAAATTTAAGTACTGATGGTAAAAATGGAATGGCTACTTTTCTGGGAAGAAATTATAAGCCCTATAAAATGTATTTTTGAAAACATCACTGTGATCAAGACCTGGTTATGATTCCATTGTCTCAATACTTTCTGGCTCTATGCACATTCTTCTCTCTCCTCCATGGATCTGCCTTCTTTCAGATTACCATCATCCATCACTCACCTCCATTATTCCAACCATTCCTTAACTGCCCTTGGTCTTTTCATTAATCCATTCTCTGTACTGCTCCCAGAGTGATCTACCCAAAGGACAACTAACTCTCCACCTGAGAACCTTTGAATGATACCCCATTGCTCTTAGAGTAAAAACTAAGTTCCTTTCTTGGCTTGACTTACTGGAAAGGCACTTCAGAATGTGCCTCATCTTCTGCCAGCCTACACTTAAAATCCACAACCTCAGTTACACTGAACTGGTTTGGTTGTGCAAACAGGCTGTGCTCACTCACCTGACCATTCCTTTCCCAGGGATGTGTTCTCTTCTTGGGACACTATATCCTGGCCTTTCAATCAGTTAACTTCAATTCATCCTTCAAGGTTTGGCTAATATATTTATTACCCTATCCAGAAAACCCACCCTGGCCTCATTTCCATAGCACTCTGCTACACTCCAATATACCCTCTTTTTCCCTGATCAGAACATGTATCAGGTTACCAGTCTGCCTCTCCCACTAGATATTCCATGCAGACAGGAAGAGTGCTTGAACCATATAGTAGGACCTCAGTAGAGAGATGTGTTTTGAATGAATGAATGAATGAATGAACAAATTCTTTTCGGTGGTGTGGTGGTCACTAATTCTATTCCTTGCCTTTTGATCATATGGCAGAATGCATTTGCTCACTCTCTTGTAGGTGTATGAGCCAAGTAATTTAGTTCTGGCCAATGAGACGTGAGGATCATTTGGGGGTTGAACATTTAATTTTCAGTGTGAGACCCTGCAGAACTCTTTATTATTTGACACAGAGACAAGCAATAATTAAAGTTGGTGGCTGCTTCATGGGTCTATGTTCCATTAGGGATACATGAATGAGAAATAAATGTTTATCATTCTAAACAACTGATTTCTCAGTGTTGTTTGTAACTAAGGATATCATACCCCACCCTGACTAATCAGGAGGGATGCAGAAAATGTGACCCAGTACAATGAGAAAAGAGGAGAAACAGGGGAAAGTGATGATGGTAATAAAATTTCACTTTTTGTTGAAGCTAATAACTTTCCTGAGAGGTTCAGCAGTAGCTGCCTCTGGCTGAAAGCAAGTAGCACTTAAGATGAATGCCAGGGTTTGGGAACTGTCCAGAGGCACCTTTAAAAGGTGGCTGCCATTTGTGACCAACAGAAGGTTATGTCTGTGTTAAGAGAGTTTTAAAGTCATGATGTCAGTGGAATAAATCTCCCTACATATTATATGAGTAATCTTTGTGGCTTCCCTTTTTGTGGACTGGTTTGGAGTAGATTTTTCATCCAGAGTTTTATTTGAGAGTTTCCATTATAGCCAGGAAGCAGAGTCAGGTCACCTTGACTGGTGGTAAGTGTACCTAACATGTATCCTTAATAATGCATGGTCTTTTGAGTAGACTACACTACTGGAAATGCTTCATGGTCTACTTGAATGTTCTAGTGAGTTAATTTCTGTTGGTGGCGTAAAGACTTTGTATGGGATATTGCTTTCATGAAGGAAACATTACTTGCAGTTTTTTTGTATCCAGATAAAGTGTGGAGCCCAGATCTTGTGTAAATAATTCTAGAAAGAAAAAAGAAAAGATTATAACCAGAATAATATTAAGGAAAATCCTTGACAAGTGCTGTCTTTGGGCTAGACACAACATCACATACAGCCCATGGATTTGTCATTTACTCCTCTCAATCAATGACTCTACAATGTAGATACCATTTTTATCCAGTTTTACAGATAAAGGAGATAAGAGCCAGGGAGATTTAGTAACTTTCCAAAGGTCACACAATGAAGAAGTGGTATAGTCAAAATAAAAATTGAGCAATCTGACTTTAGAGCTGAGGTCTAGACTACACACTTCATTATTATTATCTCTCCCCCAAACTGAAGAGCTATTAATTATCTCCTTCATGTTAAACACAAAAGAGATTAGTGTGTTTATTCATGGGAAAACTCATTAGAGAGAATAAGTACCTTGTTAAAAGTTTACAGATGGTCTATCCCAAAATCTCAAATCTGCAGATGCTGGCATGAATGTGGAGAGAAGGGAACACTTTTGCACTGCTGGTGAGACTGCAAATTAATACAACCTCTGTGGAAAGAAGTATGGAGAATTCTCAAAGAACTAAAAGTGGACCTTCCATTTGATCCCACAATTCCATTACTTTTTGAGTATTGAAAAGAAAAAAGAAGACATTTTACCACAAGGACATTTGCACTAGAATGTTTATTCTAGTTTAATTCATAACTTCCAAGACATGGAAGCAACCTAAGTGCCCATCAACCCATGACTGGATGAACAAATTGTGGCATATGAATACCATGGAGTACTATTCAGCCATAAGGAAAGATGGAGAATTTGTGTTTACCTGGATGGAGTTGAAGCACACTCTTTTAGTAAAGTATCTCAAGAGAAGGAAAAAAATCCAATGTACTCAATACTAATATGAAACCAATTATAAACAACTACACACCCACATGAAAGAAAAACACAAGTATGATCTAGGAAGTGGGCAGAGAGAGCAGCGGAAGGGGAGGGGAAGAAAGGAGGGTGATTGGTGGGATCTCACCTAATGTGCACAGCGTAAGAGTGCTCTGCATGCCCCCTGGGTAAAGGGCTCTACTACTACTTAAACTTTACCTTAGAAATGAAAGCAACATAACCTCAACATTTCTACCCTCATATTAATCTGAAATTAAAAAACAAAAGAAAATAAGTAAGTGTACAAGTGTTAGGAACTTCATCTTCTGTTTCTTTCACTGGGCTACTCCCTTTGGAGCCCCTCATCTTCATCTTCCTCCTGTTGATTTGGCAGGAAGTTAGTCTATTCCTTCTCTTAGGGACAGCTCCAGACGGTATCTCCAAACTCAAAAAAAAATCCCATTGAGATTCAACTTCAAATAAGACCTCTGTTGGGGTTTCTTAGGGATGGTGGTGGAACTAGTTAGGTCATGTCATGAGGGAGATGAAAAGAAACTAAAATGACACTTTCTGAATACCCCCAACTTACTTTATAATACATTATAATACACATCACATACTTTATAATACATTAAACGCCATCTCATTTAATCTTCTCTGCAACACAATGAATAGCTATTGTTTTTCACATTTTACATAATCTCTTCTTCAGGGAACCTGAAGAAGATTTTAAACTCAAGTTCTGCTGGCTCTAAAGCCAATAATTGATCCACCCCCATGTTTGGAAGAGAATACTTGGTTTAGAGGCATCAGAAGTAGACCAGTAGACCCTGGATACTGTGAAAGAGTCATCTAGGGTTTAGAGTAACAGTGAAATTTCTGGGCTCCACTGTGGACCTGCTGATTTGAGGTAGCTAGGGTTGTATCCCAGAGATGTGCATTAATTAATTAATTAATTAATTTAGAGACAGAGTCTTACTCTATCACCCTGGGTAGAATGCCATAGCCCCAGCCTACCTCACAGCAACCTCAAACTTCTGGAATGAAGTGATCCTCCTGTCCTACCCTACTGAGTAGCCTCCCTCAATGCCTGGATACTTTTTCTATTTTTAGGAGAGACAGGGTATGCATGTGTGTGTGTGTGTGTGGGGGGGAGATGCCTGTTTGTGTGATGCTAACAGCTCTAACTCAGGCTGTTCTTGAACTCCTGAGTGCCAAGCAATCCTCCCACCTAAGCCTCCCAGAGCTCTAGGATTATATTTGCATTGGTCCAAAATGTGTATTTTAATGAGCTTTTTGGATGTTACTTCTGATTATGATCATTGCATGGTTATGTTTTACAACCACTTCATGAAAAGAATAGTGTGAATACCACTTCATAAAAGGTAAGTGAAGGGAGACCTGGTGACCTTATACTGTAAACAAGTGACTGAGACTGATGGCTGGGTCCAGAGGAGGAAGGCGGGATGTGGGTATGTGTGGGCAGATGCCCCTGTGTGTGTGATGCTAAAAGACACTAGCAGAGAAGCGAATAGGAGAAGTCCCTATCTCACTTGATCCAAGCCTTCATGCCCATGTCCATTCTTCCAGGAGACCACTTGGACCATTCTTTTCCGAAGCTCATCTACAGTTACTTTTCCATCCCTGCATCCTGCTTTCTTTTTCCCTCTGGCCCTCATCTTGTTGCTGTTATATTATTTCTTTGTACATATGTGTCTTCCCTGTTTAACATGTGCCCCATTTGCACTTATGCTCCTGTGTTATCTCAATAAAAAATGGGCATCACTGTGTGGCGCCTGTGACTCAAAGGCGATGGCCCCATATGCTGGAGGTGGTGGGTTCAAACCCAGCCCCGGCCAAAAACTGCAAGAAAAAAAAAGGAGCATCACTATAGTGTGTACACAGGTTAATTCTCCTTAGTGAGACCCCCTGGGTCAAAGCTCCCTCCCCATCATTAGTTATTTATCTCCTTGGTGGCCTTGACCTAATATATATTGTGAAAGACACAGTAGATATGAAAAGCTCTCTATATGTTACTCTCTATATTTTATGTTACACATTTTAGGAGATGTTAAGCAGTACAGCCTAGAAATTGCCAGCATAAACATCTAGTTTCAAACACTGCTCCCATTCTTGATCTACAACCTTGGGAAAATATGCTAAACTTCTTGAGCTTCCTTTTTTTTCCATATCTAAAATGGGGACCATGATATCTAAATCTTAGAGTGTGCGTGTTAAGATAGAAAAATGCATGTTTATCATATAGCACAATATTTATGAATAGTTGGCATCCCAACTATTGGGATGCCAACTATTCATAAATATTGCACATCCGTAACTGCAGCAGAGTCTGAGAGCACATCAGACCATCCAGGCTGACTCTTTGCTAAGGCAAGGCTTACCTAAACAAAAGCTCGACTAAGAAGTTGGCTGATTATTCCATCAATTCTAGGAACAGAAAATTCAATTCCTTGATAGGTAGTACCTGGTAGCGCTTTTAGTATTTCCAGGTAGAAATGCAAACCTCTACCTTAGAAGAGCAAATTGTTATTCTACAGATTCTGAATCTTTTTTACCGGGCAGTGCTTTCTCATATGATGCCTGTTATTTTCTTCTGATGTTAATGATTTTAGGAACTTGTTGAATGTCCTGTGAATCTGCACCTGGGCACTGAGGCATCATGAATGGAAGGACTTAAATCTGCTATTTGGTTCTCATGCCCAACTTACTTACCTCCTGTGTGAAACTGGCTCGTGGTCAAAAGGGCAACATTTTAAAACATGTCTCAAATAAGCACAAGTGCCATTTGAGGCTTCCCTGCATGGGGACAGTATTTAAGGCATTTTAAATTTAATTTTTACATGCTACCTTATTTAATCCTCACTAGAAATCCTTGAAGAAGATATTGTTATCCTCATTTTAAATATGTGGAAACTGAGGCTCAAGGTGGAAGGAGCAAGTTAAAATAGTAGAGGCAATCCATGTCCATTGTTTTTTATTTCAGATTAATATGTGGGTACAATAGGTCACATTGTTTGCATTTGTTAAAGTCCAAGTTGTACTTGAGCCCTTCACTGAGGAGGTGTGCCATGTACCCTCTTTAGATGAGAGCTTACCAAATCCTTCCCCCCTCACCTTTCCCCCTCTCCTTTTCCTCTTCCCCAACTATTTGACACTTTTTTCCTTGTGTGAGCGTGTACATGTTCAGCTACTAGTTTCATATTAGTATTGAGTAATCTGTGTATACCATGGATTACCATTCAGCCATAAAGAAAGAGGGAGATTTTATACATCTTTTGTATTTACCTAATAGGTATTTTGAATCCAGGTGTGTGTGGCTCCCAAATTAGGACAAAAAGTGTTCCTGGTCTCACTCCTTTTGGTTGATATTTGCTTGATGGAGGAAGTCTTCTCCTTATTGAGTTCATTTCATGATTAAGATGAATTTCCAACTTTATAGTTAGATTCTCAGGTAACTGCTTAATTGTTTTATGTTTCTAATTGTAAAATATAATGTAGTTACAAAAAATCACAGAAAACAAGTGTGCAGCTTAGAGTTACTGTGAGTTAAGCACCTGTTCACTCCTCTGGCAGTCAAACCTTGTGCCCCATCCCAAACCAACCCTCTCCCTTGATCTTCAACCCACAGAAACTGATTACATTCATGACTTTTAGTCACTTCCTTCTGTTCTTTTGAGATTTTCACCCAAGTATGCAGACCATAACTTAAGCTTGCCTGTTTACTTTTGGGTAGTGAGCCTTCAGTCTCTAGGTTCACCTTCTGTTCCTTCCTTTTTCACTACTCTTTTATTTGTAGGATCATCTTGGGCTTTGAAGTGTCTCACATTGTCTAGACCAGTGTTTTTCAAACTTATTTTTTTTAATTTCACAGCACACTTGCACCTATCGATAAACTTCCTTAGCCCGCTTAAATTATGTGGATCAAAACCCACTATTTTTTTAGTGGTTCACTTAAGATCCTCTCATGGCATACCAGTTGAAAATTACTGATCTGAAGTGTGTTTGTTATACCCACATGGCACAGAACAACGTGTTCCGCTGCTCTCTCTATTTCCTACACAGAGGCAGCTCGGTCCCAATGCATCATCAGATTAAGTTCAATCACTTTGGTAAAAATGGATATGGTGATGAGTTCTTGCGTCAGGAAGTATATTGTATCTAGTCCATCTTCTTATATCCACAGCTGTTGATGATCAGTGACTAGATCCATCAATGGGTCTGGGAGGGGAAGACAATGATGCTCTAATTCTATTATTTCTTCTGCCTTTATCTGCTAGAATGCTCTCATAAGACTCATTTTCTTTTGCCTTCTATTTAATTACACAGTGGTACAGTTGACATAAGACATGCAGGATAAAAGCTTTATTCTTTCTCTCTGCTTAATTCTTTTTATTTATTTATTTATTATTATTTTTGAAACAGAGTCTCACTCTATTGCCCTGGGTAGAGTATCACAGCACCATCATAGCTCACAGCAACCTCAAACTCTTGGGAGATTGATTCTCTTGCCCTAGGCTCCTGAGTAGCTGGGACTACAGGCATGTGCCACTAGTCTGTCTGGATATTTTTTAGTAGAGATGGGGTCTGGGTCTTGCTCAGGCTGGTCTCCTGAACTCAAGCCTAGGCCTCCCAGAGTGCTAGGATTACAGGTGTGAGCCACCACTCCTGACCTCTTTCCCTCTAGTTACCAATATTCCAGGTGATGAATTTTTTTACCCCCAAATTGCTATGCAGTTGATTGATGAATTCTACTTATCTTGAATTTAAATATATTTGATTGATTTAATCTGATTTTTAAATGTTTGAGAAAATACGAGTCTTTGAGAAAAATCTAGCCTAGAACTTTCGGTGAATGTCTGAGCTCCACTTTCACATAATATATCAATAAGAGCTTTGGGACAAAGTAATAAATTAAAAGTCATATACCTCTTTCTTCAGAAACTAACTTGCATATGAGACATTTATTTCTTTAGAAATATTTATTAGTCTTCAAAGGAGTACACACTCCATTTACACTGTTGATGGGAAAGCATTTAAGACAAGAAAAAGATGAATGAAAATGTATTTTATGGAGATATTAGTAATAGTGTACACATTTTCTTTTCTAACCTAATGGAGATATTAGTAATAGTGTACACGTTTTCTTCTCTAACCTACCCCTCCTTTTTCATCTTGAGTGTGAATAGTCAAATTTAGTAGGTTTAACCTAACATAGATGCCAAAGTAAGAGATGGTGGGAGGTGTTCAAAGTCTTCATTAGGGCATTGGATTAACCAGGATCTCTAGTTTTGTGGTTGAAACTAGGTGAGTCAGTGAGGAAGATGTGGGAATGGTTGACTTGTCAATAGGGCTCTGATATTTATGCAGGCACGGTGTAGAATCCGAGTCTCCATGAAATCAAGGGTAGATAATGGGGCTCATATAGGAATTTGGAATGTTAAATATGTATGTTTCTCTTTTCTTTGACAATCCTATCAGTATTTATGCATTTGGCTTACCCAGAGAAAGAATATAACAGTGTCCTGGGAATTATGAGATTTAAAGTCGAAAAGTTCATGCTTCAAATCCCACACTCCACCACTTATTTCACAGCTGGATAATTTTGGGGAAATTCCTTATACTCCTTAAGGCTTACATTTTCAAGTTGTTAAATGGAGACTAAACTTGCTGCTTCACAGGGTCATTACGAATATACAATAAGATCTGTGACGTGCAAGGCATGGCCCCCAGCACAGAGTGAGTACTCCAAAGATACTGGGCTCTGGCCTTCTTGCCTTCTGACTTCCTTTTGTTTTTCTATGTAAAAAACTAATAGAATTGGAAGAATTCAGGTAAATGAGTATCTATAGCAATCATGCAGATAAAGTGTTATTAAACAAACAAATAAATTAATGCAAGGTTTTTTTTCTTTTTTTTTTCTCAGAAAGGAAAACAGAAAAGGAAAGATAGAGTGGTTTTCTTAGATGGGTATGAGGAAGGCAAGAAAATCAGAAGGAAGGAGCACAGACAGAGCTATGAAGACAGGATGATACAAGGCATGCATAGGGGTCAGCTGGTGGCTGGAGCAGCTGTAGACATAAAGATGTAAGGGTAATTGAAACTGAAAAGCTAGACTCAGATATGGGTGGAGGCATTGATGTGATCCTGAGAAAGGATGACTAAGCTCTCAGTGGGTAATGACACACCTGTATCTAAACATAAAACGTTAAAAAAAATCAAAATAGGTGTTTGGTGACTCAAACCAGGAGAGAGATTCCTCAAACACTGGTGAGAACAAAAACACCAAGGAAGGAAGAATATTTTGGAGAAGATTAATTATGTTTGAGTAAAGTTGTTTATTTTTATTGCTACAAAACAGCCTCACAATTCTGTTTTCTTCTGGCAAATAACATCTCCACCAGGAAACACCCATGGATTTCTATGCCTCATGCTGAGTTCCATCTGTTGCTATGTTACTCAGCACAAATGGCGCCCATATTTTCTCTTGTGGAAGATATATTTATTTCTTGGTATGCACAACGTCAGAAGCATGTTTCTTTTGGTTTGTTGGATTTCCTACAGGGGCAATCACAGTTAATTTCAAATATTTAAAGTCTGATTGATTCATTCAAAAATTGCGACATTGTCATTGAGAAGAGATGCAGGTGAAAAAGATTCTTATCTTCTGGATGGCTGGGAAACCACTTACAACAGGGTAGATCATTTGTCTCTGGAGGAAGGCAGTGTGGGGTCATGAAAGAGGAACTGGGCTAGGAGTCAGCACTTTTGTAGTCTTTTATGATCTCAGTGGTGGGCTCCTTGTGCAATCCTGGAGACAATAGACTGCCTGTGTGTTCAAAAGGGCACAGGTTTTGGAGATACATTGGCTCAAGTTAAATTTCTAATTTTTATTACTTACCAGCTATGCAACCTTGGGACCTGCATTAAGTATCAGTGTACTCCTATGAAATGCTTTAATAGAATTAACTACCTGTATTACCAGGTATGAGATACTTTAAATGAAGCACTTACTCAGGTACACGTGTCAGGGCTACAAACAATACTCATCTAAAAGAAGTTTTCCTCGCCCCCTAATTTTTTAAAGTCTCTTTAACTACAAATGAAGGCCGTGATTTTATGCCAGTGCTAGGGAGTAGCGAATTTTTTATATCTATCTATCTATCTATACATACACACACACATACACACACTTATATACATATGAAAGAGTGTGTGTGTATATACATATGTATATTTTGCACATAGATGAGAAGCTTTACAAATTGTCATAATATTGCTATTTGAAAATGTCCTTATTTTGACATCTTGGGATGTTAATAAACGGGAAGGAAAATGAGGATGTGATCAATTATGGTGTCCTATTATGTGCTAGATATCATGATAAGTGTAGACATTAATTATATAACAGTTAACTGTTAAACAGCCCCCAAAACGATATTTATGGACTCCACACAGTACAGTGTGGATGGAACAGCTTTCCATACTCTGAGTGGTTTCTTTCATCTAAAGCTTTTTCTAGGACATCAGAGTCCTTCAGTAGATTGTTTTACCTTAACTGGCAACTGGAGAAGCATCACTATGTGGAAAGTTCTGAGTTCCAGTGAAGGAAACAGATTAGATTGCAACTGCCCCATCCTTTTAGCTAGATTTAGGTACCAGTGCCCTTATGCAGATATAAAGGGTTAAAGGAATGAAGACTACTTACTTATTTGCCCAAAAGGAAGATGAAACATTTTGCTAAAAATAATTTTGCTAGACACAATTTTGCCTCTTTTGTATTATCTTATTTACTCTTCACAAAATTGTTTCAAGACAAAGGTTGTTATATGTCTTTTATAAATGGGATAACTAAGGCTTAGAGCTAAGTAACTAAGCCAAAACCACACAATTAGCAACAGACAAGCTCCTGTTCCTTCAATTACCTTTGATTGTTGATGCTTTGAATTGGAAGTACAGATGAATGAACTTGGAAAGGGGCAAATTTTCATGCATAGACATTAGATTAGGTATATGAGATGAGAACCACCCAAAGAAATATTAAAATATTTGTGGTTGTGAATAGTATGTTTTCAATGTCTACTATCCAAAGCCTCAAATAAATACAACGAGGAATCATGTTCTCTAGAAAAGTTTGCAGAAAAATTACTGTGTGTGAGAAATATTGAGATTCTTTATGCACTTAAGGACTGAATGAGAGATATAAAATACAAACGGAATATAGTATAATCCCAGTACCACAAGGGTCTTGGCCTAAAGGAGGAAACAAGACAAATGCTTGTGTAACACTCAACAAAAATGACATCATTAGGATAAAAGGGCTTCTTTGTGGAGGGCTATCTCAGCTTATTTTTTAAGATATTGGGCTTTGTGGTCAGAATATCTGAGTTTCAATCTTTCCTCTACCACTTATGAGGTGTCAAACTCTGGGTAAATTGTTTCTGCTGTCTGAGTCCTGGTTTTTTCACTTGCAAAAGGGGAACTTTAATAACTGCACATCATACGGCTATAAAAAGGTAAATACATACACACACACACATATATGTAGTGTACGGTTTCACATATATATAGGATTTCATACATATACACTTATGCACATATCCATATAGTTTGGATTAAGGTAGGTGTTCAGGAAATGTTAATGCCATTTTCTTCTTTTATGTAATAATATTAACATGAATAAATTTTAAAAGTACAATATATAAGAAGTTGCCTATGCCCCCATTTGATATGATACATTTACATGCAATACTCTATTTAATTCTTAGAAAGCTTTCATTAAAGAGGTAAAGTTACATGCCTGGCATCACATTAAAGTGGTAGAGACACAGGTGGAAACCTGGTCCGCTGTCTCCACATCCACTAATACCACCCAGTGTTACACTTTGGCAGTACAGTTCATCTGGTCTAATCAGTAGTTGAGCTTTGATTCTCTTCTCAGCATCTGTGTTTAGGCACTAAGACTTTTTCCTTGAAGCACTTGTGGTCTTTGAAGGCTCAGACCTCCTCCAATCTTGGAGCATGTATCAGGCAGCTCCAGGTTCCATATTTCCTTTTGCTGGACAAAAATTTCCCATCATATAGCTTTTATTCACTGGTCACATCTCTGCCATCTGGGAGTTCACACAGAACAAATCAACTTCTGCCTTGAAGTTACAACTTGAACACTTAAATACCTTTAAGTGAACCTTAAGACTTTTCTTCTCTGGTAAAATACTCCTAGTTTTTTCAACTTCTCTCTGACATCTAGGCCCTTCACCCACCAGCATAGTGACTTTTGGATAGCTTATGCTTAGTCAATATCTTTCCAAAAGTACTGTGCCCAGAAACAGAGGTGGTTTCCAGTTAGTGGCCAGAACATTATGCAGCAGACTCTTCTTGGATTCAGCATTCTCATTCATAAAAGCCTGAGATACCATTAGCTTTCTTGGCAGCCTTATCTCATCACTGGCTCACACTTTCCTTTTAGTTACCTTTTATGCCTAAGCTAGTGAATTACAGGGTGTCAGGGCTAAAAGAAACCTCAAGGATTATTTTTGACAAAAGGTGAATTGAGTCATATCCACCCAGCCCAATGGGTAAGAACCATTCATACACTTTTCTTCCTATCCATCCATCCATCTGTCTGTCCATCCATCCAACAAATATGTCTTGAGTGACAATTGTGTGTCAGTTTCTGTGCTGACTTCTGCATGTTCAGTGGCATACAGAGCAGAAAGGATCCATGCCCTCTTGGAGCCAACATTGTAGAGCAGGAAACAGACTTTAATAGAGTAATCGCAAGTAGAACATATTCGTTATGTATCCTGTGATGAAGAGTATGAGAAAAAAGATCAGAATCCTGGGAGAAAATGTAATAAACATTTCATTTTAATGAAACCCTCTGACCTGGTTTAGCTCAGAGGTAAGCACTATGTACTCCTAATTGCAAGGAGTACTCCTAATTGTACTCCTTCTTTCTTAGTTGACAGCTCCACTTTTGGCATTTAATTCACCACATGTAGTAAAATAAAGGTGGCCACAGGGCCTTCAACACTCTTCCCTCTGAGACACACACCCATCTTTCCTCCCTCAGAATCAAATTTAGCCTTCAAGATGACTGTGAGCTTCTACCTTGATCCTCCAGGCCCTGCACTGCTGAGTAGGAAGTGTGACTACACTGAAGGAGGAACTACGTAGGAAGACCCTCAAGCTTCATGCAAAGAGAAATAGAGGGACCTGGCTGATCCCAATTTTCCAGACCTCTCCAACAAGGTGCTCTCCCGACCAGACCAGCCATCACCTGAATACCATTTGTTGACTATCCAAGTGGAGCCACATGGAGTAGAGAAGTTGTCCCACTGAATCTTGCTCAAATTTCTGACCACCCAGATGATAAGATTTAATGGAGGTTCTCTTTTATAAGGCTTGGGAGTACTTCCACATGGGGCAATAGAAAAACAGAACATTGTGTTCTCCCATTCCCATTTCCATTAAGAAGCTGACTTTATTTATTTATTTATTTATTTTACTTTTTGAATTCCATTTGTTTGGTTTATTTATTTTTTATTATTGTTGGGGATTCATTGAGGAAACAAAGAACCAGGTTACACTGATTGTATTTTGTAGGTAAAATCCCCCTTATAATTGTGTCCCACTCCCCTCCCTCCTTCTCTCTCTCCACTCCCCCATTCCCCTACCCCCTACCATGTACTAGGTCATCAATTGTCTTCATATCAGAATAGAGTACTTTGGATTCTGTCTCTTCATTCTTGTGATGCTTTACTAAGAAATATGTTTTCCACCTCCATCCAGGTTAATACAAACGATGTAAAGTCTCCATTATTTTAATGGTTGAACAGTATTCCATGGTATATACATACCACAGTTTGTTAACCCATTCCTGGATTGGTGGGCATTTAGGTTGTTTCCACATTTTGGTGATTATAAATTGAGCTGGGATAAACAGTCTAGTGCAAATGTCCTTACAATAAAATTATTTTTTTTTTCTTCTGGGCAGATGCCCAGTAATGGGATTGCAGGATCAAATGGGAGGTCTAGTTTGAGTTCTTTGAGGAGAGAGAAGCTGACTATTTTTTTAAAAAGAGAAGTTCAGCATCCAGGATTTCACACTGATTCATTCACTAGATTATGCATTTTCCAACTATGCTAGAGGTTCTGGGATATATATAGATATAGAAAAAATATAGCATGTTATTAGGGACACAGGTTTTGGAGACAGACTTGATTTTGGAACCCAACCCTGCCACAGGTCAGCTGAATCAGCTGAAGAATGTTCTTTGACCTTTGAACCTCCTTTTCATCATCTTTGACATGGTGATAAAAATACCTAACTTTGTAGGTCTGGTGTGGATTGTAAAAGATAAAATATATGTGAAAATCCTACTGTAGCTTTCTGGTATATATTGAGTGCTTAATACTATGGCTATTTTTTTATTGTTATTTTTGAAGTGTAATCTTTTTCCATAATATTTTTACTGAAGAGTAGGAGAGAGAGTAAGCACCAGTGATCAAAATGAATTCTGTGTTGGAGGAAAGTCTGTGATACTAAAGGATGCAAAAAAAAGACATCCCTTCATATCGTTGGGACAGAGAAGAGGGCGAAGCATCCAGAGGAAATAACATTGAGAATTAAACTCACACTATTGCACTTCATCAAGTTCAAGTGAAGGGCAAAGAAGGTAAGTGTATGCCAAAGTCCAAGGAGAGATAGACATGTGGCAATTTCAGGAAACTGCAGATAGGCAGGTTTTCACCACCAGAGCATGGTAGCCTGTTGTTTTGTGTCTTTTTTTTTTTTTAATAATTTTATTGAATCATAATTATGTACATTGGTGCAATCACAGGGCACGGATCCTTGGATGTTCTGGGACTCTCACTCTATTAAATCTTCATTTCAGAACTGGATAAGCATTATGAAGTATCCTCCTCCAACCTGTGGCTAGAAATTTTGAACAAGACTAAGCTTGACCCATATGCCCTGAAATCCACCATTAGAATTCTTCTCCCTTCCTGGAAACAAAAACAAAACATCCATACAGGATGAGGTCAACCAGAATACTAAAAATCATGTGTAGAAATGGCCCCCTCTGAAGTACAACAAGCAGAAGAGTTAACAACCCTAAGTACACAAGATAATGAAATAGTTTGAATTATATACATAAAAGGTTCATAATATATAACATAATATATACTATAGTATATCACACACAAAGTATAGGCTATATTACATAACACATATATTTATACATATAATACACATATATAGTATATATATATATATATCCATGCATGTATATACTCATGCATAAACATAAATTCAAAGAGATAGAAATAGTTATGACAAAAATAAACTGTGAAAACAAAGGAAGTTTTCAAAAGATAAAATTGAGTTTATAATCTGACATTTATAAAGTCAGAAGATAGTCTTAGCAGTTTAGACACAACTCAAGAATGAACTGTTAAAACAAAATAAATTTTAGAAAATTGCTTAAAATGTAGGACAGCAACTTAAAGATTTAAAAAATACAATAGAAAAGTTGTAAGGTAAGGAGGCTGCATGGTTTGGTCCTTCCACAGGCACATCTTTGTGATCCCACAAATATGAACTGCTCTTCGCCACTCTTCACACCTCAGATGGCCTTCGCTGCCCTCTTCATCCAGCATATTTTGCCTGCCGGAAAAGTGACATGATCATGGAAGCTGAGGCAATGATTGCAATGTGAGGAAATACAGAGGAGCTTCCAAGAAATACCCAAACAACTTAAATAATAATGCATGTCCCACGAAAACATGCCAATGTGTTTCTGGAATTTTCTGAACTACATGTTGGTATAAATCTTTAACTTCAAGATGTTCACCATTCTGTTCTTATAATTTTTTTTTAGCATAGTTAATAGTTATCTAAATTAAAGATGATCTAAGTATAGAGTTCTTTCTCTTTCAACCTGACAAAATCCACAGACAAACTCTACCAGCGAATTAAATATTTGGTCATCCCTCCGTTAAAGTTGTTTCTGTAGTTGTTATAATATAAGTAATTTTTACAGGAATTTATGGGCACTTAAACCTAGGTACTGTCTGTAACTGCTTTATGGGCAACATAAATGATCCAGGCTTTTCTCCACTTTCCCTGTCTGTTTGCATCACAAAGAATTATATATCAAAACCAGAGTTGTCTAGCACATACTAAATTTTCTTTGCCTGATGCTGTAAGAAGATGGATGTGCTTTTGGGTGCTGGCACAGTACAGGGGTGGATGGCAAGAAGAGGGGCTTTATTATCTCATTCAGGAGTGAGTACTGTTGCATTGCATAAAGTCCATGTTAACTGACTTTTTATGGACACTGTTGATGGTTTTATTACAACTTTCAACGTCCCAAGGTAGAAATCATCTCAAAGAGATCAAAACAAGCTGTTAGCAATGGTGCTTTGGGGGCTGTTGTGGGCTGAATGTTTTCCCTCTCCTAGACTGATATGTTGAAGTCCTTCCCTTTGCCCAGAATTGTCTGTCTTTGAAGATATGGCCTTTAAAAGGGTCACTAAAGTAAAAAAAGGTCATACAGGAGGGGGCCAATTCCATATGACTGGTATACTTACAAAAGCGGAAGTTGGGGTACAACCAACATGCAGACTGTGGGGTGACCATGTGAGGACACAGCAGAGATGTGGCTAAGATGCCAACACTATAATCATGGACTTCTAGCCTCCAAATTTGTGAAAAAATAAATTTCCCTTCTTTAAGTCACACAGTCTGTGGTGTTTTGTACAGCAGCACTAGCAGACTAAAGCTAATGACATACCTCACATGAGGTTTGGGATGGGGCTCTAGGTGAGGCCCTCTATATGACGACCCTGGGGATGAGAACTTCTGAAGCATTGTGTCCTGGTCCCCATCCTGCCTAAGACAACTCTGCAGAGACCACATGGCACCAAACTCCTGAGGTCTCTAAGTCTCTGAGAATTCCTTAGAGTTTTGCCTGACAGGTCCTTTTCCCGTTCATTCATTTAAGAGATTCTACTGAGTGCCTACCACATTCAGGAAATTGTGTTAGGTTCCGAAAGGGAATAGCAATCAAAAGACATTCTTAAGCACCCACTATGTGCCAGTGCCATGTCAGGCCATTACAAGGAGGGTGCTTCAAGTTCCTTCTTCGTATAGGTGCTGAATTCATCTCCCTGGGAGGGATGCAGAGTTGAATAGCATGGGGCCTCTGGCCACCACTGGCTGACTATCTTCCTGTGGAAACGGATAAATCATAGGTAATTCTAGCACAAGGCCGGAATTTTAACAGAGGAGATTCATGCCTTGCAGAAGATGTGGGTTATCCCTTATCCAAAAACAAAACTACAACAAATTTAAAGATCTTAACTGGCTTTTAATCATGATTCTAGCTAGAATCAGACAATCCTCAGAACCAGAATAGGTTCAAAGAACTCCAGGGCTATCACAAGTCAGACATTATTTATAGACATTAAATAGAACTGATGTACAGGGTGAGCTTAACTGGTCACAGTTTGGGGTTTTGCCTTTTTCAAATCAGCTGACTGCTGATGACTGCCTGAAGCTTGGCTGCTGTGACGGACTGAGGCTCAGCCATTTGTGACAAGAGTTAGGTTTAACTAAGTTAGGCTTTCAGCTAGTCTATGGACCAAGCCAGGTTACAATGCACCACAAAAGGGATCAAAGACAGAGGCATCCTCAGGCATAAATTAAATTTAATTTAACACAGTAATATTTTGAACATTCCAACAGAATTACACAAGAGAGGATGAAGGAGGAACCTGAGATGCACTGAAACAGCATCCCTACGTGATGGCACATGGCAAGGAAGAGCCAGATCCTGCTTTGAAGGATATGAAAGACAGAAGACAAATAGACCCGAATAAGCTGACGGCCATGTGGAGCTTGAAACCTCACACAGGCAGGTGAGTATCCTTGGATTTCTGTCATTTCTTCCATAAAATGAGCCTAGTTGTGCTAAGCCCCCAGCATCCAGATTTGTGAGTTTCATGGATTAGTACAATTTAAGAAAATTAGGAGTGGGGGCAATGGGTTTCTATCTTTGCACTGTCAGAACATTAAAATGTCTATTACCTTCTATCCCATTGTGCTGGTCAATTTACTACGCCTAAGAGCACCATAGATCCAAGGGTCACACAGCACTGAGATTCTGCCCCCTAGGAAGGGCCATACAAACTAGTTTTGATGATTCTAAAATTTAAATCACAGCTTGTAAATTGGTGGCCCATGGACTGAATAATCTAACCTGTGGCTGTTTCGTTTGGATTGTAATGTGCTTTAAAAGAATTTCAATCAGATGCCAACAGTGGAAAGTGGTTAGACGAATGTAAGAATTCAGATTTCTTATTTTGTGTGTGTGTTTACTGTCTGGCAATATTACCTGGCAGTGATCGACAGGAACCACTTTTTCTTGAACATGGGTCCTCCTAACCCCTCCCAGCACTGGTAGCAACTAAGTTACCTGCCTGGTCTTCATGGGTATTTAGCTGTGAGATTCCTGATTTTAATTATTCCCAGTGAGACTTGATATGGACACTCCACTTTTATCAACAGAGCTCAGTTCTTTAATCAACAAAATGGGAATAATATGAGAATTTACTGAAGCAATGCAAATGAGTATTTGGAAGCTATAAAGCGCTGATCAAGTGCAAGGGCATAGTTCATAACTGATGGTGGATTTAGTAAGGCAGACTTCCTTTCACAAGTTTACTGATTCAGGCACCAGAACACGTAAGGTGGTTCCTTCCTTCAGGAAACTCTGGGTCTACTGAGAGTAGAGTAAAGCTGGACAGAGAGGAGAGACAAAGAATACAGTGAGTATGATGGGCATGAAGGTAGTATTTACCTCTGAGAGAGGAACTAATGCTAAAAAGCCAAAAACTTCAAGAGAAAAGGGACCATTATCACAAATCTAAATCATGGTTAATCTTCACTATTATTCTATTATTAACAGGGATTTTTATTATGCAAAATTATTCCTTATCACTGACATCAACTAATGTAACAATAAACAAGAAAATCCTTTCACCAAAGACTTACTGTGTATCAGGCATGTACTAGGGGCTTCAATCAATGCTCATTGAAAAGATATTGATTGAGGTCCAACCTTATGCCTGACACACAGGGTACAGCAATGAATAGGAAGGCATAGCTCCTGCCCATATGAGGCCGAATGGAGGACACAGGCATAAACAATTACATACATGAAAAACATCTTATTATCTGTGTTGTAAGGGCAAGAAAGGGAGAATTTCACGGTCTATCAGGGTTTGTGACTTAGGGATCTCTAGCTTAGTCTGGGAAGATCTGAGGAAGTGGCTTTTAGCATAAAACCTTACAAGTGAATAGAAGTTAACAAGGCAGGACCGTGAACTACTGTGTAGGTAGAAAGAGCAGACTTGTATGTACTAACTATCTGGGGCCTTGACAGGTTTATCCCCAAGTAAGAGATGAGAAAACTAAGCTACAAAGAAACTGAATTAAGCCTGACATTGGTTCCCAGGTCACATGTCAGAGCCCCATGCTTTTTCTAACACATATTCCTCCTTCCCAGTTTTTCAGCCGTTTATTCTTTAGGGTTTATAGCATTTCTTGTCATTAGGAAAGAGAATAGATGATTTTACTGTGATGGGGACCTAGATATACTTCCTTATCACTTCACCTATTTAACTCCTATTTATTCTAGCTCCAATCACACATTCAGATGAACATTTAGGCCAGAAGCAGTGGCTTCTACCAGTAATCCTGGCACTCTGGGAGGCAGAGGCAGGTGGATTACTTGAGCTCAGGAGTTCAAGACCAGCCTGAGAAAGAATGAGACCCTGTCTCAATTAAAAATAGAAAAACTAGCAGGAAATCATGGCTGGTGCCTGCAGTCTCAGCTACTTGGGAGGTTGAAGTAGGACGATCACTTGAGCACAAAAGTTTGAGGTTACAGCACTCTACCCAGGGTGACAAAGTGAGACTCTGTCTCAAAAAGATTTAAAAAAACAGTAAATGAACATGTAAATATTTACCTCTGCATTGTCTGCCCCAAACCATAAGCTTGGCAAAGTGAAGGGTCAGGTATATTTTTCCTCAATGTCATGTTCTTGATGACTAGACTGATAGTGGGTATGTAATAGTAGCTCAGTAAGCATTTGTGGGAGAAAAAAATTAGACCAACATAAAAAATATTTGCCAGAATTTGTGAGCAAAGATTTGGACTTGAATTTTCCCCCAGCACAGACAAGAACGGACTGTGTATAATTTCCCACAAACAGAAGATCAATTTCTGCTGTGACAGCACAAGTCCATCTTGATGGGGGAAAATAAAGTCACATGTTTGCCCTTGGCATAAAGTCGTAGATTTTTGGCAGATGCGTTCCACCATTTTGTCTGACAAGAATGTGTGCGTGTGTGTGCACGTGTGTGTGCGTGTGCATTTCTCTAACAGTCTCCTTCTGTTTCCGTTGAAAAATGCCAAAAGGGCATAAGGGAGGGGAGAATCAAGAAAGAGTTAGACACTGAATTTTCATTAGAAGTGATCAACAAAATTTCTTTATTATAGGCAAACGACTTTAGAAGGAGCAATAATAATAGCCATAGTGGAAACTGTGATAATAGTAACAGCAATAATGCAGTCATTTAATCCTGTCAACAACAATTAAACTCACAAGGCATTTATTAATCACCTATTGTATGCCACGGCATTTCTTTTTTTGTAAAATCTATTTCATTTAATTCGAATGACTGACTTGGAAATGGATAATGTTTCCCTTTTCTGGATGAAATAACTGAACAGAAAGAGAATAAAACATGGCAAATATCACCCAGCTCGAACATGGAAGATATATAATTTAAACTCGGGAAAATATGAAATTTTTTCTCTGTATTACACTTTCTTTTTCTAATGATGAGACTATTGGCTGGGTGTGGTGTTGCTTACTTCCCTGCTAGTTAAGAAGCTGAGAGAAGAGGATCTCTTGAATCCAAGAGTTTGAGGCTACAATGGATGACATCACTATACTGTAGCCCAGACAACACAGTGAGACCCTCTCACCAAAAAAAAAAAAAAAAAAAAAGATGAAACTGATCATTCCTAGGCTCCTTTATATTGTTTTCTAGTGAAAACAATAAAACTTTCTTGTCTTTGGGAAAGATGATTTGATTTCCCCTTTGACTTTATTTCTCAATGATATTTATTTTTTATTTGGTTGAACTACAGGGTAAGGACTAAAATGCTGGCTCCCCAATCAGAATAGTATTAAAGTATTAAAATCAGACTCATCAAATTACAGGACATACATCTGATTAGTCAATAGTTTATCTGCTTACGTGGTAAGTTTAAGAACAGATTAAGAGTCTAACAGACCTAAATTCAAAATCCACCTGCACTATTTAATAGTTACATAATTTGTGGCTAATAATTTAACTCCTCCAAGTATCAGTTTCTTCTCTGTAAAGAAGCTTAATAACACTTACCACATAATATTACTATGAGGAATAAGAAAATCAATGTATGTACAATACTTTACCTGCAGATAGGAAGTACCTGTTAGCTCATATCCTTTTTTTCTCCCATGAATTCTGTCTCCAATCATCTGTCCCACCTTGCTGGACATCTTCGGAAAGCTGTTCCCCAAATGTGTCAACTTTCATGTTGTTTTCTTTCAGACTTAGACCAACTATGTACTACATAGTTCCTTTAATCTTTCTTGACTATAAAGCATCCCCTTTTTCTCCACAGAATGATTTACTCTATTCCCCCTTTGGAGGCAAAGCAAGATGTGAAACTTTGCCCACACTCATAGGAATTATGGGAGAAGAAAGATGTTGGCTTATAGGAAGATGTAAATAGCTTAACTGTCCCTGGAGTTAGAGTGGGAGCACTTGGGTAGAGGCTTCCCATGACTTGTGATGGTCTTTGCTGATAGTCTAGCATCAGGAGAATTCCAGCAGGCCAGTTTCTGGTTCAGCACAACATTTCGTAATGTAGAGGAGGGCACCTAATTATTCATGTCCCTTCTGACACGTTGCCTTCAAGTACTGGGGTATTTTCCTCTTTACACTTTGTCAAATGTGGTTTTAATCAGCTACAAACATAAGAATACCAAACTTGAGGGTATTTTTTCAGTTTCCATGCCTGAATAACTTTGCAGGGACCTGCAGGTGATTAGTTGGAACCTCTAAGGTGCAAAGAAACCTATGGGAAGCAAGTAGCCACATGCCCTGATTCTCAAACATGCAATGTGCACAAGGATGTGAAGAAAAGGAAGAGTGTATGTGCCTGCCCAGCTGCTAACTGGGTTCCCAGCCCTGAGCTTGCCACTGCCGATCTGGAGTCCACAGTGCTGGCAGAGTGAACTTCTGAATATCTAGCCATCAGCTTTCCCCACTCCTTCACTGACTTCAAGGTTTGCTGCACTAGTCAGAAGTCCCCTAAATATATTTAATTCTTGATTCTTTATGCCCTGATCACTCCATTATGTCTGTGTCGAAATAACTAAGTCTACTCATCCTTCAAAACCTCATTCAGATTCACCAATCTCCTGTTAGAATCATCCCTGCCAGGAAACCTGTGACACCCTAGACTGACTAGTTGCCTTCTCTCAGTATTTTCACATCCTTGCATGGTCTGTCTAGGACATTCTGCATATATGGCTGGATTGTAATTATTTACTTGTTTCTCCATCCTATCACACTGTCAGAAGCTTGAGGGTGGAAACATGATTTTGCTTATTTCTATGCTTCTGTAGTTACCATGGGGCCTGACTCGTGTGTAAGGACTTAGTATTATATATCATTAAAAATACATAGGCTTGTCTTGGATAGATTAGATTTCAATCTACACATTGGCACTTATTCTCCAGGTAACTTTGGAAAAATTACTTAACTTCCAAGCCTCAGTGTGCTCATCTGTAAAATAGGGGCAATAATAAGAGCTACTTGATAGTACTACATTGAGGACTGAGATAATGCCAGCAAAGTATTTAGCTCAGTTTGTGGCACATGGTGAACCCCATTATACTTACTATAAATATTCATTTTAGTGCTCTGCAAATATATCTTAGGTGTATGGTTGACATGAACCATGACAGTAAACTGTTCTAACACAGCAGACTGATGCCAGAATTTGACCTTAAACTCCACTGACCCAGGAATAACTCTGAGGCTTTGAGCTGTTCATTAAGACTTTATTAAAATTGTTTTAACCTTTGGTGGTTGCCAGAGCTAGACATGCCGGGGAGCTGAGGTTTGCCACAATGAGCTGTGTCCTCCCACGCATCCCCACCTCTGGCAGAGCCATAAAGGGGCCTAGGATGGTGGCCAAGGGAATATACTCCTCACTCAAACCTGTGCACTGACGTGTCTTCTGGAAACTGGAAGAAAGGCTCAGCTGTTTGGCTCTTTTGGTGACACTGAGTCTCATAGTATCTTAAAAATAACTACACACACCCACTTAGCTCCAAAAACCTGATCTGAACTTAAGTATGGGCTGGTCTGACCTCACGTTGCCCTACAGAAAAGGCATCCCTGACTTGCCCTACCTGCCATGTAGGTGGGTGTATCCTCAGAGACATCATGGCTCCTACGATCTGGAAAAATAAACATCCCAGGTGTTCTCTCTGGAACCAAGGACTCAGTCTCAATGAGTGTTCATCTTGTTGGGGACCAAAAAAATTCCTACCAAAACCAGAGTCTCATTCAGCCCATGATTGGTTTAGAGGACTCTTGAGTGTGATTTCTTTTTAAAAAAAATTGAAACCAAGAGGTGAAAAGAAAGAAAGCAAGAAACCCTCTCTCTTTTCTTTTCTTGGTGTTAAAGCTGAGAAGACTTGATTCTGAAAGCCGCTAATGGCTTCATGGAGAAACCATTCTTCTAACTCTCTCAGCTCAGCCTCTCCCCCATTATTCTCAGTCACATCAGACAGAAACCAACAACTTCCTCTTTTTGCCTAAGCTAATTCAAGTCGTTTTTCTGAACCTGGCTACAAAATATATCCTCATTAATGGTGTAAGGGGAATGGACTGGATATTGAATGAGGAGAGTCTGTGGTCAAACAGTGAGTTCTCCATGAACCAAGATGAAAGGAAGGGTGGAACTCCTCACGGCAGCATACTCAGAAGTCTCACAGGAATCCAAGAACCGGATCAGATAGTGGACGTTGCCTTGAATGGCTAGGCAGGGCACGAGCAACCCATTCCTTTTCTCTGTCTCATCAATACCCTCCTGGGACTGTGTTTCCTTGAGGAAGGACCCGCTTGGATGCTGCAGGAACTCACCATGCCACTTCAAGCTTTAATGCCTTTGCTCACCATTTTCCATTTTCAGGGGTCACTGCTATTGGGAAGCCTTAGACTCTTCCTCTCAGTTTCTTTTCAGTACCATATTTGTGCTCTTTTTCTGTGAACTCTGAGCACCATTGAGCCAGTGGTCGTACTGTTCTTCTCCCTGTCTTAGGGACTTAGCAGAGTATAAGGAGGGAGAAGGAAGTGAGATGGCTCCCAAGAGCTATTATAAAAATGAAAATTTCATCATAGCTCCTGGTTCTGGTGAGGTTGGTTCACATGCAGGCTTCTCCCTTTAATCTTATCACATTCCAGTCACTGGGTTAATGCAGATCTGGGAAGAAGTGGAAGAGCCAGATGAGAGGAAGAAAGAAATGCAAGAGCTCTCAGGTATTGTGTTGGCCTCTTAGTACAAATTTGGGTTTTAACTTATTTTGGACTTTTTACTATGTTTGTTCTTGGGATGAAAGAACCAAATTTCTTTGTTTATCTGACTTTTAGAAGTGTTGTTATTTTAATTTAAAGGTTCTTAAAGAATATTGAGTCCAATGATATCATGATTGAAAAGAAAATTCAGACCACCAAATATGAAAGTTATTTTAAATGACCTTTCTTTAAAGATCTGGCCCCTGCTTATCTCCTGGGACTCACTGCTCACCGCTCTGACCCACATTATGTTCCGTCATTAGACTACCTGTGATTCTCTTCCATGAAAAATTTGTGGTGCTATTCCCCATCTAGAGTACTTACTGTTTCAATCTCCTAGTGCTGCTGTAACAATTAACCATAGGTCAGTGTGGCTTGGAACAACAGAAATTTATTCCATCACAGGTCAGGAGTATGACATCAACGTATAGGCAGAGTTGGTCCCTTCTGGAGGCTCTGAGAGGGAAGCTATTCCACTTCTCTCTCCTGGCTTCTTCTGGTGGCTGCAGGCAATCCTTGGCATCCTTTGGCTTGTAGATGTATCACTTGACCATACCTTTGACTTCATGTGGCCCTCCCCTCAGTATGTGTCTGTGTCTTCCCTTTTTATTACTCTTATAACAAACTTTGTCATTGGGTATAGAGCCCATCCTAACCCCAGGCATTCTCATCTCTAGATTCTTACCTTAATTATGTCTTCACAGACCCTGACTCTCAATAAAGTCAAATTCTGAAGTTGTGCTGGACACATTTTGGGGAGGCCATTATTTAGTTCACTATACTCATTTCTTAATCCCCTTTCCTATTTACCTCCTACTTGCCTTCAAATACGTTTAGAAATTACTCTGACGTGGAATGCTTCCCTGCTCTAATTCCATGTTAGCTGCTCTTTCTCTGTGCTCCATTACAATGCCTCATGTATTTCTGCTATAGCAGCAAACATCTTATATCATCCTTCTCTATTGACTAATCCTCTTCTTCTCCTGATCTGGATACTTCTTGAGAGTAGGGGCTTAGCATCTTTAATTCATCCTCTGACCCTGAAACTAGCATAGTGACTGGTGTAAAAAAGGTGCTCTGTGATGGTTTTTTAAAGGGAAAGAAGGAATTATTATTATGTTTTTCAATGATTATCTTCCTGGGACATGTCAGATGGTAGGTATGAGAACCATGATGACAATGCCCACAGTCTTTCACAATGATTAGGCATTATCATGTGTATCAGTACCCTAGGAATGGACTAGGGTACCTCATGTCATGGCTTATTGTAGACTGAATGGTGTCCTCCCACCAACACTCATGGATATTTAAGTCCTAGTCCCCAATGCCTGTGAATCTGGCTGTATTTGGAGGAATGGTGTCTTTAGAGAAGAAATTAGGTTGATATGAAGTCATGAGAGAGGACCTATACCCAATATGACTGGCATGTTTATAAGAAGAAAAAATTTGGAGGCCAGGTGCAGTAGCTCACACCTGCAATCCTACCACTCTGGCTGAGATTGCCTGAGCTCAGGAGTTCAAGACAAGCCTGAGAAAGAGTGAGACCCCATCTCTAAAATTAGCTGCATGTTATGGTGGGCTGCTGTAGTCCCAGCTACTTGGAAGGTTGGGGTAAGAGGATGACTTGAGCCCAAGAGTTTGAGTTTGCTGTGAGCTATGACACCATGGTACTCTACTGAGGGAGGCAAAGTGAGACTCTGCTTCAAATTTTAAAAAAAGGAAGAAAACATTTGGGAACAGAAAATTACCAAGGGAAGACCATGTGAAGAAAGAAGGAGTTGTCGTCAGCCATCTACAAACCAAAGAGAAGGGCGTGAGAAGAAATTGACTCTGCTGATACCTACATCTCCAACTTTAAGGCTCAGGAACCATGAGGAAATAAATTTCTGTTGTTGAAGCCATCTAGACTGTGGTTCTTTGTTATGGTAGCTATAGCAAACTAATATACCATCAAAGAGGAAAACCACTCCTGATGTGCTAAAAAAAAGAACACATGAAATTTGGGGTCAGACAGATTAGTTTTCTCACCACTTAGGCAAGAGACTTAACCTTTCTGTGTCTTTTCTGGAAAACAGAAATGAGAAATTCTTCCTTCAGACTTTTTTAGTGCCCTAAAATTCCAGTCTGTTTTGGGATGCATCTATTTATTTATTACACAATAACATATGAGGTGCCTTCTCTCTGACCCTGGCTCTTTCAGGGACTGACACAGGCATAGAGCAATGACTATGATAGATATTGACAGGGTCACTGCTTATGTGGCAGTCACATCCTACTGCAGGGAAACAAACAGCAGAAGTATAAATAAGAAACCTGAAGAAGAGCAGTGTGACAATGAAAATCAAGTGATGAGGCGTGACTAGGGGTGGCAACTCGAGATTGGTGACTGATTTGATTGGCTGTTAAAAAGACATCATGAATGTGATCATCATTCACAGTAATTAATGACACCCTCAGACTAAACAGACTGTGTTTCTTCAAATGACGCAGTTTACTTCCTTATCAGATGCACTGTCTGACTGCTGTGATAATGTTTTTCTATTTTACAGAGAAATTTTTCTGATAGCATCTCATTAAGTCCTATTGACAATCCTGAGAAACGTGGGTCAGATAACAACTCCCATTTTTTAGGTTTGTAATTAAAGGCTTATGGATTTTAATTGTCACACCTACCATCAATGCCTCACCAAGGACAGGGCTAGGATCAAATCCAACAATGCATTATTATTACAATATTTGGAGTCTCAATGGAGAATGAACATCACATCCACTTACACATTAAGTAAGGGAGGAAAAATATTTTGGAAAGGTTCCATATAGTTATTCATTTGGTATGGATGCTGTTTGCATCTGTTTTAAGGTGTTGGGCAGAAAGACACTCAGTTTCATTTAAAGAACAATAAGCTCTCCTGAGTCAACACTATCTCCAGTCACCCACTAATATGGAGCAGAGAGAGATTGGAACCATAATCTGTTTGACCCTACGCTCATTGCCAAGTTTGAGTCACAGGCTGCCTCTTTGCAATGTGGTCCTCTGGACCCATGTTTAGATTCCTATTTACAGCACCTACATCTTTACGACATGATGTTTTTCTCACCATACTAATAGCAACATGCTGTGGGTAGGGGTCTAAGATTTTACAGCCCTTGTACTATTGACTGTTTTCACATGCCTTAGCTTATGTGTTATTGGTGTCTATCACCTTGCCCTTCTTCCTTGGGGGACTGTGGACTCCTTCAGGGAGGAACTGCCTCACATTCATATCTCTACTCCCAGTTTCAACACTTAGCAGGCACTCAATCCAAGAACACAGTGACTTTCCAAGGTTTGGTGAAATCCAGCCATACATGAGGGAAGAATGCAACTACAAAGAGCCTATCATTCCAAATTGTGTTGCCAAAGGAATCCATGAACATTTGTGAGCTTCTTCTCCAAAGAGATTTAACTAAACCCATTGAACTCTTTCTGTAGCGATCAAATTTATGTATGTATGTATGTGTGTGTATTTATTTTTTGAGACAGAGTCTCACTCTATTGCCCTGGGTAAAGTACCATGGCATCATCATGGAGTTTGAGTACAACAACTTCAAACTCTGGGGCTCACGTGATCCTCTTGCCTCAGCCTCCCGAGTAGCTGGCACTACAGGCACCCTCCATGTTGCCTGGCTATTTTTTAGAGGTGGGATTTTGTTCTTGCTCAGGATGGTCTCAAACTCCTGAGCTCAGGCGATCCACCCACCTTGGCCTCTCAGAGAGCAAGGATTAGAGGCATGAGCCACTGCACCTGGCCATGATCAAATTTTACTCTCTACAAGAATTTAATGTTAGACTACATTGTGTCACCAGGTGACATAAACAAGAATAGGGAGCAATCACAAAATGGACTATTTTATGCAGTTACGATTTAATGCTACATTTGACTGGTTGGTTGTTTATTTCTTCCACTTCATAGGAATCTATAGCAATCATAGGTTTACAGGATTTTGTAAGGCTTGAGAATTGTTTACAGGTGTCCATTCTTTCAATGAAGATGTCTGTCTCAGCATCCTTGAGAGGGAATTCTCCAGTATTCAGGGTTCCTGTAGATGACTGTGGTGGCCACAGCTTCAAGAGTTAGAACTTCCCACATAGAACAGCAACCTTTCTCTTACAGCTTCCCATTTGCCTTTGTCCTGAGTAGTTCTTTATTTTCATGCCAGTTCTTCTGAGATTGGAAGACAAGTGTCATGTCTGTCTTGAATCTCCTCTTCCTCAGTCTGTATAGTGCTGATTCCTGGAGTCCTTCTTACTGCACACTGTATCAAGAGGAATTGCAGCAAGGGTTTAGAGGCTGATGTTTTGAGCCAGAATCCTGAATTAGAATATTGATTTACAAACTTATTGGCTATGGGAACTTTGGAACATTTTTTTCTTTCTCTGACCTCTTTCAGAGCTCTTTCCAATGGCAGAGAGCTACTGGAAAGAGGACATGAGTTTGCAAATATACATACCTATTCTTAAAACTATATCTGACACATGGCAGGTTCACAAAATGTTAGCTATCTTTGAAACCTTAATCTTAGGAGGTTTTCCTTTTGAGGTGGAGATCTGTCAGAGGACCCTTTACACAAATGTTTGGTCTCTGCTATATTTGTTTTCTAGAAAAAGTTAGATACCCCAAGAATTCCCAAATGCAATTTTAGAGATGGCTCCCTGGAGGTCCAGCAGACGATGCCTTTTCCGAGTCTCGCACTGACAAACTTTCTCCTGGTATAGTTCTCTGTCTGAGGCCTAAGTTGTCTTAGTATAACTGGGTAACTTTAGGGGAAAGTCTGAGGATCTTTTTGCATTCAAAAAAAATTTTTGAATTTTTTGAAAAATTTTGTCTCCCAAAGCCTGGGAGAATAAGATCAGCTTGTCATTTCTCTTGATTTGATTGACGAACCTAAAAAAGAGAAATTATTTCACAGAACAAATAACCAAACTCTTCAACTGTGTTAGTCTTTAACTTTTCTTCTGTGATAGTCTTCTCCCTATCATAGAGTATTGTGCCTCTTCCCGACTCCTCATTTTTGCCTCCTTTTCTCCTTTTTTCTTTTAATGCTTTCCTTGAAGAGACCATCATCCGTCCATTTCTCTCCCCCCAACTACGTTATCTACCTCATTACCTATAAATACTTTCTTCAACGTCCCCTATAAATAGGGTGACAATATAATATATCATCCAAACTGTGACACTTTTGACAGTGAAAAAAGAACTATTAATAATTAAATCAATATTAATAGACAAACTGGAACTGTACCAGCATGCTGGGTGGAAGATTGCCCTTCCTAACCTCTCAACAACCAAAAGGTGGCATTTTTTGCTCAAATCTCCTCAAAACCATCTTGTGCAGTAAATATTATCACATCTTCAAATAAAGAGATAGTTGAATAAGTGAAGGGAGGGAGGGAGAAAAAATGGAGGGAGAGAGAGAGTGAGGGTAGGGAGGAAATGGCCAAGATCATTCAGCTATTAAGTAGGGGTTGAACTTGGAAGATTCCTCACATCTCACATCTTTATATATACATCTCAATGTAACCTTTCCTTGGTAAAGGGGGGTCTTTTCATAAAAAAGTTGCATATTATCCTAACAATGAAGTCAACATACTTTTTATCCTGCAAAAAGAAATCCCTAATGTTCTCCCCCAAATTACATTTATAAACTTCTGGTTATTTGATGAAGCTAACTCACTTCAACTAGCTTCAAAAGATAGCCATTGTCTTTATACATATGGGAGTATCCTGAAGGAAGGCGAGACTTAGTTAATTTTTAAAAATCTTCCCAGTTACACAGGTAATCTTATTATATGTGCCGAAGACCAGATGCTGGTGCTCGAATCATAGGCTAATAAAAGCCCAAATAGCACTTTGGCAACACAAGTTTGGTTTTGTCTTTATTTTGCTAGTATTGTTTAGCTACTCCTTCATAAACCACTGCTATTGTTATCATCATCATAATTGTCTTTATCACCCCATGTTTCTCTTAACACAACACATACATATTCTGGTATAATTTGGGCTACTGGAGGATATAGGGTGACTTCTACTTTGGAGGCAGGGAGGAAACATTTGGCGATTTTCCAATTTGTGGGGAGAGAGTTGAAAATATGTTTGCTTCCCCTCTTTTGATGGTTTACTTTTACACTGGGAGATTTATTGAACGTTTTGCAAAAGTAAAAAACATAGATATTTTTGCCACTTTCATCAAAGGCTAAGTAGGTCTTTTTATTTTATTAATCTTTTACATTTTTGTAACATTTGTCTTTGAGTTTTATAAAGGCTTTATTTAATTGTGTCTGGTGATAGCCTGATAAGGGATGAAGAAAAGGACTGGGCAGAAAGACATTGGGCAACTGTGCAGTGGTGACAAGGCCTCAGCAGATCCCGCAGAGCACTCTGGGGCTGGAATGGCCCTTCAGAGTTGTCCTGAGCTGTGTTTGGAGGCTGGGCACTTATTCTGCATAGACAGGTCGCTGGAAGCCAGGTGCCTTGGGAAAGGGCATTGTCTTGAAAGATGGTAGAAGAGCAACGCTCTCCAGCTAAGGGCAGTCCCTGCAGAAAGCTGACCACATAGGCTGTCAGCCAGTGGCATTTTCTGCAGCTGGGCAACAAGTTCTTTACTTCTGAAAAGGGGACATGAGCATCACAGGAAAGTGCTCACTATAAGCCGCAACCAAGCTCTCCCTGCTATGCTCAGCATCCTTGGGTAGAGGAAGAAACCATACAGAGGCTTGAATCAGATTTGTGCCTGTGAGGCATCAGTGGGACTTTGCTTGCCAGTATTAAAAGCTACTCGATGACCTCAAGACATACATAAAATGTTCTGTGTCCCTTTGGGGTGTCTCAGGGTATAAAGTATGAAGGTCAGGGCCCTGAGTAGGAAATTAAAGAACATGAGGGACGAAGTGTAAAGTTAAAAATCTGTACCAAGGTGTATTGGTTTATTTTAATTTGGTAGGGCTGTTGTACTACAGACAGGAGGGCTTAGACACAACAGAAATTTATCTTCTTCTAGTACTAGAATACAGAAAGTCCAAAATTGAAGTGTGAGTGGAGCTGGTTTCTTCGGGAGGCTATGAGGGCAATAGGTTCCATGACCCTCTCCCAGGTGCTGGCAGCCACTGGCAGTCCTTGGTGTTCCTTGACTTCTGGGCGTGCCACTCTAATCTCCACTTCCATCTTCATAGGCCTTTCCCACTCTGTGTCTGCGTCTTCTCCTTTTCTGTCTCTTCCACTGGCATTAGTCCCTGGACTTAGATTACCCTAATCATCTAATTTTAATTTGATCATATCTGCAAAGACTCTTATTATAAGGTCATATTCTGATTTACTAGGGGTTAGAATCTCACTGTATCTTCTCCGGGGGACAAGGTTCAACCCACAACACTAGGGAATGTGCTATTGCCTACCCTGCTTATCTTTCCCTGATTCCCCTATAGTTTGCATCCCAACCACCTCCCTTGAATATACTCCAGTCCAGACTGCCATCATCTTGGAGTTGCCTCCTAGATGGTTTTCCTGCCCTGATCTATCCTCCGTCTTAACACCTCTGGAATTTAGTCCTTACAAAATGCATTATTTTCTGCACAACTAAATCCAAACTTCACCTAGGATAAAGGACCTCTACTGTCCTATCTGAACGTATAACTACATTTCCTACTACATCCTTCTGTCCCCTGCATCCCATCTAGAAGCCCTCTAAATACTACTAATTTTCAAACCATTTTATTAAGGTGTAATTGATATGCAAAGAACTTCACCTATGTAATAAGGATACTTTGATGCATTTGGACCTATGCAAATACCCATGATATCATCACTACAATCAAGGTAATAGATATTGCCAATACCACTTAAAGTGTCCTTGTATCTCTTTATTTTTCTTTGTTGTTGCTTTGGCAGTAAAAACACAACATGAGTTTTACTCTCTTAACAAATTATGAAATGCACAACACAGTGCTGTTAACTACAGGCCTAGTGCTATGCATAAGATATTTACAATTCATTCATCCAGCCTAGCTGAAACTTTATACCCATTGAAAACAAATCCCCATTTTTTTCTAAGTCTTCTAAATCTCATACAAGTCAGGACATTTCTGCTTTCATATTTCTGATCATGTTTTCTTCATACACTATGTAGTTGTAAATGTATATCCCTCACTGTTTTGTATTTTTAAAGTGAACTTATCCTTCAAGGCTTACTCCAGGCACCAATTAATTTTAAATCTTCTGCAATTGCTCTTGGCTGATGGCATACCTCCTTTCTCTGACTCCTTCTGTGCAAGTTTACAGTGTGGGACTTGCCACACTCAATTTTGTGTTATATTTACCTGTCTATAGCTCTGTCTTAATCAGACTATTGTCAGAGTATATAAAAAGTAGGGTGATGATATATTTGTCCCTCTATGCACTGTAAATACCAGGATTCAATATTTGTTGATTTTTTTATAATTTTATTAAATCATAATTGTGTACATTGGTGCAATCATGGGGCACAATGTGCTGACTTCATATACAATCTGAAATATTTTGATCGTACTGTTAAATATAGCCTTCATGGCATTTTCTTAATCACTATATGAAGACATTGATATTCTACATTTAATAAGTTTCACCAGTACTCTGGTAAGATGCACCGTAGGTGTGATCCCACCAATTGCTCTCCCTCCACCCATCCTCCCTCCTCCCCTCCCCTCCCTTTCCCTTTTCCCTGTATTCTTGTGCTATAATTTAGGTTTTAGCCTTCATATGAAAGCTATAAATTAGCTTCATATTAGGGCTGAAGACATTGGATACTTTTTCTTCCATTCTTGAGATACTTTGCTAAGAAGAATATGTTCCAGCTCCATCCATGTAAACACAAAAGAGGTAAAGTCTCCATCTTTCTTTAAGGCTGAATAGTATTCTATGGTATACATGTACCACAATTTATTAATCCATTCGTGGGTTGATGGGCATTTGGGCTTCTTCCACGACTTAGCAATTACAAATTGGGCGGCAATAAACATTTTGGTACAAATATCTTTATTATGATGTGATTTTTGGTCTTCTGGATATGTACCTAATAAAGGAATTATAGGATTGAATGGTATTCTCCAAATATCTTTCCAAAAGGAATGTATTAGTTTTCATTCCCACCAACAATGTAGAAGTGTTCCCTTTTCTCCACATCCATGCCAACATCTCCGGTTTTGAGATTTTGTTATTTGGGCTAATCTTATTGGAGTTAGATGATATCTCAAAGTAGTTTTGATTTGCATTTCTCTGATTATTAAGGATGGTGAGCATTTTTCATATATTTGTAGGCCGTGCACCTGTCTTCTTTAGAGAAGTTTCTCTTCAAGTCCTTTTCCCACCCTGAGATGGGATCAGTTGCCCTTTTGTTGTCAATATGCTTGAGTTCTCTGTGTATTCTGGTTATTAAACCTTTGTCTGAGGCATAACCTGCAAATATTTTCTCCCATTCTGAGGGCTGTCTGCCTGCTACACTTACTGTGTTCTTAGCAGTGCAGAAGCTTTTTAATTTGATCAGGTCCCAGTAGTGTATTTTTGATACCGCTTCAATTGCCTAGGGAGTCCTCCTCATAAAAAATTCACCCAGTCCGATTCCTTCAAGAGTTTTTCCTGCACTTTCTTCTAATATTTTTATAGTTTCATGTCCTAAGTTTAAATCTTTGATCCAGTGAGAGTCTATCTTGCTTAATGGTGAAAGGTATGGGTCCAGTTTCAGTCTTCTACAGTACACCAGCCAGTTCACCCAGCACCATTTGTTAAACAGGGAATCTTTTTTCCACTGACTGTTTTTAATTGGCTTGTCAAAGATCGAATAGCAGTAAGTAGCTGGGTTCATCTCTTGGTTCTCTATTCTGTTCCACACATCTGTCTCTCTGTTTTTGTGCCAGTACCATGATGTTTTGATCACTATCGATTTATAGTACTGTCTCAGGTCTGGTAGCATGATTCCTCCTGCTCTGTTTTTATTTCTAAGTAATGTCTTGGCTATTCAAGATTTTTTCTGATTCCATATAAAATGAAGTATTATTTTTTTGAGGTCTTTAAAATATGACAATGGAACTTAATAGGAATTGCATTAAAATTGTATATTGCTTTGGGTAGTGTGGACATTTTAACAATATTGATTCTTCCCAGCCATGAGCATGGTATGTTTTTCCATTTGTTGACATTTTCAGCTGTTTCTTTTCTTAGAGTTTCATAGTTCTCTTTATAAAGATCTTTTACATCCTTTGTAAGATAAACTCCTCAATATTTCATCTTCTTTGGTACTACTGTGAAAGGGATAGAGTCCTTGACTGTTTTTTCAGCTTGACTGTTATTGGTATATATAAAGGCTACAGATTTATGAGTGTTGATTTTGTAGCGTGAGACACTGTATATTCCTTGATCACTTCTAAAAGTTTTATAGTAAAATCCCTGGTGTTTTCCAATCATGTCATCTGCGAAGAGTGAAAGTTTAATCTCTTCTGATCCTATGTGGATACCCTTGCTCGCCTTTTCTTCCCTAATTGCAATGGCTAGAACTTCCATGACTATGTTGAAGAGCAATGGAGACAATGGGCAACCTTGCCTGGTTTCTGATCTAAGTGGAAATGCCTTCAATTTAACTCCATTCAATATGATATTGGCTGTGGGTTTGCTGTAGATAGCCTCTGTTAGTTTAAGAAATGTCCCTTTTATGGCAATTTTCTTAAGTGTTCTGATCATGAAGGGATGCTGGATATTATCAAAAACTTTTTCTGCATCAATTGAGAGAATCATATGGTCTTTGTTTTTTAATTTGTTTATGTGCTGAATTACATTTATGGATTTACGTATATTGAACCAGCCTTG
>CAUYON010179440.1:0-21880 GCA_963573935.1 Arctocebus calabarensis
AAAACACCTCCAGAAAAGCTTTAACATTTTAATCATCCAAAAAAGGTTTCTATTATGTTGCCTTATTAATTGATTAAATTAAAAGAGTTGTGGGTGACATTCTGAATCTCATAGTGGGGTGCCTCAAGTGAGACTTTTCTCTTTTATGCAGCTGTTAGCTATTTCTTTCTTTTTATGCAAATCATATGGGGCTGTATTAGTTTTCGATGGGCTGATGTAATGTATTATATACACTTAGTGGCTTAAAACAGCCCAACTTTTATGTCATAGTTTCTGTAGTTTGGCATATGAGATGGGCTGGATGCGCCGCGTGTTTCAGAGGTGTCCGTAGGGTTGTATTCCTTACAGAAGGCCCTGAAGAAGATCATCTCCTTCCCTTGTCCTTGAGGTTGCTGGTCAGCCAAATTCAGTTCCTTTTGGTTGTAGGACTGAAGTTGTGTTCCCTTCATGTCTGTGGGGGACTCACATTTTATGTAATGCAGGAGACTATCAACAATAGAAAAAAGGTAAATTTGCACATTTTTACCCTTAGGTTCCATAACATTACATAAGGGATAGGCAGTTGTGAAGTATGAGTGGACAAAGAGGGAAGGATCTAATGGTAATAAACTGGGACAACTTAGCAAAACCTATTTGTTTACATTCTTCTGTATCCTCTTGTCTTTAGAGGTAAAGGTATTAATGAAAGTCTTAATGACCTTCATTTAGATAAACTCAGAGAATTCTTTTATGCCTTCCTTCCAGAGAAGAAAGGTGGTAGAAGGTGAGGTTGATGTATGACTTCTGCTGTTTTCTCAAATGCCAAATTGCTTTTTTGGGGGATGGCAAATCAAGAAATACTCTTATTTCCCTTTACCCAGAAATAAACTCTGCCAATATGTGGTATGTAGCATGAAGAGGAGGCTCAATGGAGAGAAAGAGCCTGTAAATACCATGTTTATAAGAAGGGCTTTATTTCAGCCAGCCAGCAGAGCAAATGGCATGGAAGAATTCAAAATTTACTGTATTTGGGGGTAAAGCTCTATGAATGGCACAGTATCCTTCAATAATATTCTTTTCTTTCAGAAACTTAGTGATTTTATAAATAAACCTCTATGATAATGTATATATATTCTTTTCTAAAATCAATACATGTGGACCAGGAGTAGTGATTCAAGCCTGTAATTCTACCACTCTGGGAGGCTGAGGCAGGTGGATTGCTTGAGCTCAAGAGTTTGAGACCAGCCTGAGCAAGCATGAGACCCTGTCTCTAAAATATAGCCAGGCATCCTGGCGGGCACCTGTAGTCCCAGATAATCTGGATGCTAAGGCAAGAGGATGACTTGAGCCTGAGAGTTTGAGATTGCTGTGAGCTATGATGCCATATTACTCAACCAAGGGTGTCAAAGTGAGACTCTAAGTCTCTGTTGCAGGAAGATGAGGCCCAGCCGAGAGAGAAAGAGCACTCAAACACCATGTTTATAAGAGGAAGGACTTCATTCGTCTGCCAGGAGTTTAGGGCATAGTAGGATTCCCAATGGCCATGTTCTCCGACTGGCTTGGTCTTTCTCTTTTTATCTACAGTTGAAAAGTTCCAATCCATAGGTCCCTTTTTCACTGGCAAGTTTGAATCAAACAGGAGATGCTATTCCAGCTGCCACAGAATTATAGGATTTCACAGAAGTGGAAATTTCCAAGTTACAAATTCTCAAGAGCTGAGTCACTATGGAGAGGACCCTGCAAGTGTATCCTTGTGTCTCCTTGAGAAGACCTGTTCTCCTAGACCTCACCCTTCTCGGGTCTCCTCTCTCATTTAAAAAAAAAAAAATCCATTTATGTGCTCTACCTTCTCATCATGACAGACGTCCTAACTGATGAAGGCATGCTTTCCTTCTGACCCCAAACACTATCTTGCCATCATTCCTTGCTATCATTAATAAACCCAAAGTTTTGGCATGCAAAAGAAAACTGTTTTCCAAATACTACTGCTTCATTATATTACTTGACATAATCAGAAACATGCCTAAAAATAAAAAACTAAAACAATGAAGATGTCCTATCTCTTCAGGGCTTTCATTTTAACTATACATTACACAAAACAAGTGCTTCCTACAATTTTTACACATAAAATTATTATTTGTATGCAACAATTATGCTCATTACCAAAAAACTTAATACAGAAAAATATGAAGAACAAATCAAGAATACTCTTATTTCCTTTTACCCAATATACTCTGTCAATATTTGGTATGTTGCAGGAAGTTGAGGCCTAATGAAAAGAAAGAGCCCCAAACACCATGTTTATGAGAGGAAGGGCTTTATTTCAGCCAGAGGAGCAAACGGCATAGAAGAATTCAAAATGGCCATACTTCCCAACTGGCTTGGTCTTTCCCTTTTTATCTCTAGTCAAAAAAGTTCCAGCCCATAGAAACCTTTCTCATTGGTCAATTTGAACCAAGCAGCAGAAGCTGTTCCAGTCTCCACAGAACTACAGGATTTCACAGAAGTAGAAATTTCCAGGTCCCAGGAAGTTAAGTTTCTACAAATCCCTAAGAGATCAGTTACCATGGGGGGAAGGGTAGCCTGCAGGAGTATCCTTGGGGTCTCTTTGAGGACCAGGGTCACCTCTGTTCTCCTAGACCTCACCTTTCCCAGGTGTCCTCTCTCAAGTAGAGATGACTTGGGATCTCTCTCTTTGTATATATGAATAGGATGAAAGAGGAATAGACAGGTGTAATCATACATAGAAAAAAATTACAAAAATGGAACACAATGTATAGGTGTTTCATATGAACTACTAATTTTTATTTTATCTGAAAATAGAAAAAAATGAAACTGAAATAGTGGTTGAATATCAAGATGCTAATTCATCTAAGAATTTATTATTTTCTAATTAGTTATTTATTTGTTTCTTTTAGAGATAGGGTCTTACTAAGTTGCCCATTTTGGAGTGCAGTAACTAGTCACAGGCACATCACGGCCTTGAATTCCTGGGTTCAAGTGATCTTCCTGCCTCAACCTCCCAAATAGCTGGAACTATAGATGCATGCTACTGTGCATGGCCAATCTAAGAAAGTTCTAGAGAATACTTCTAAAATATAAATGAAAACTTTTAGGGTATCAGAGTCATTTGTTCATGTTTGGTAATTATGTATTTCAGTTTGGTGGTATATAATGTCTTCCTGCTAAGAAAAATGAAATAATAAATTCAATTAAAGTTCCTTATATAATCTAGCCTCACATTTTCTGATATCTGTTAGTTGTAGATTTCTTTTTAGATGTCAACATATTTGATAGTGTTAGGTGCCTAAATCCTTTCCCCACCACCCCTTCCAGAACAAAACGGCTACCTTGCCCCACCCCATGATTTCTCCCTGAAATACCCTAGCCCACCAAAGCCTTCCAGTGACCTATGGAATCTCCTTCCCTCTATGCCCAGTATAAAAACAAGCCCCCAAACCATTCTGGTGCAGCTCCCTTCTTTGCCCCAGGAACGTCTCTATCCCCTTTCATTGAATTTGGCCTGAGCCTACCCTAGTTTTGTCTCTGAACACACCACCATTTTAGATAGCACACTGTACATTTAGCATTGTATATTGCACATTTAGTTTGGATTTATACTTTTAATAACTCCACATTCACTTTGAGTGCTTGACCTAAAGTCTCCATTGTTTAGTTCTTTATTTTGTTTCTTCTCTTGATTGGTTGAATTCTATCCTCAAATAACTTACTTTTATTTACTTTTATCTTTCTAAAAGGGATTATTGGTGTCTATTTGGTGCTTTTGAACTTAAAGGAAACCTCATTTGATTATAAAATTCTTGAAACATTCTTTCCTTCAGATCTTCCTTGACTTTGATCTCCTGTCCACAAGAACTTCGCATTATTGTGCAGAAGCCTGGGCTACCATGATGTTGGTCTGTATAGGTGATTTGTTTTCCTGATAAGTTGCTCATAGTTTAGCTTTGAAATTAAGTGACTTGATCAGAATCAACTCTACCAGTTTTTGTTTTTAAAATTGAAAAAGAAAGCTCTCGTTGGATCTGTAAAATCATGTTGTGAATTAAAAAAACATTTCTCCTAATGTCTTTGAATACCATTTTTTCCTGTACTTTCTTTAGTTTTATTCATTAGTTTTTTTGTATGTTGGATCTCTTTTTATCTAATTCCCAGTGTATTGTCCATATACAATTGTTTATTCCATTTCATTTTATTTCATATTTTTTCCTCAAATCTGTCCCCATAGTCTCATGATCTAAACCAGAGTGGTCCAACCTGCAGTCTCTGGGGCTTCATGCACATTTTGTGAGGACATTTTTTGCTTATCTGTGGTGTCCCATATCACAAAAAGTATGCAGGGACCTTTTATTTTTTGCTTATTAGCTTTTGTTAATGTTTATATATTTAATGTGTGGCCCAAGATAACTCTTATTCTTTCAGTATGTGGCAGAGAAAAAACAAGGTTGGATACCACTAATCTAAACAGTTTAATTTTTGTACTTAAATGTATCTTTCACCTCTACAATGGTATTATTTCTCCCTTTTAATCATTCGTAAATTTTACCAGTTCACTTTTATTATGGTACTATTTACATGAATAAAAGTCATTTTAGCTTACTCTTGAATAAGTATTAAAAATATATATATATATATTTTAGTATTAAAAATATTTAAAGATGTGTTCCCACCACCACACATCAGAAGGGAGAGAATTATTCCATCATACTGCAAGTTCCCATGTTACATAGGCAATCCCTTCTCTATCCTGGGCCTGGCAAGCACTCTGGCCTTTTTTTGTTTTGTTTTGTTTTTTGAGACAAGTCTCACTCTGTTCCCCAGGCTACAATACTATGGCATAATAGCTCACAGCAATCCCAAACCCATGGGTTCAAGTGATCCTCCTACCTCTCAAGCAGCTGGGACTATGAATGCCTTCCATAAGGCCTGGCTAATTTTTCTGTTTTTGGTAGAGATGGGATCTCACTCTTGCTCAGGTTGGTTTTAAATTCCTGAGTTCAAGGCATCCTCCCACCTTGGCCTCCCAGACGGCTGGGATTATAGGTGTGAGCCACCACTCCCAATCTCAACCACTGTACTTTTTTTGACTGTATAGTTTTGGTTTTTGAGAATACCATATACACAAAATAATACAGGATATGGTCTTGAGTCTTGCTTCTCTTACCTGGATACTGCCTTTACAATACATTCATATTGCTTTTATCAGCAACCTGTTCTCTTTAATGCTGACTAACATTCCATTGTGCGAGTCTAACAGTTGTTTTTAAATCCATTTAACATTTGAAGGACTCCTAGATTATTTCCAGTTCTCAGTGGTTAGGAATACAGGCTTGAAAATGTGTATATAAAATTTTTGTATAAATATAAGTTTTTATATATCTTTGTCATATACCTGGGAGTGAGGCTATTTCACTCCATGCTGTGCTTAAATAATCATATAAATAATTAACTTTCTACAAAACTATCAAACTCTTTTCCTAAGTGGCTAAACCATTTTGCATTATTGCCAGCTATATATGAGCTCTGGTCATTGGGTTATTTCACATTCTCACCAGAGTAGGTGTTGTCAGATTTTAAATATCCCTTCTAGGGGGTGTATAGTGTTATAGCATTGTAATTTACATTGTACATCCTTAGTGACTAATTGCACTGAGTTTCTTTTCATGCATTTATTTATATATGTCTTTTTACGTTAAATATTTGTTCAAATCCTTTGTCTATTTTTTTACCAACTTATTTGATTTCTTATTATTGATGTTTGTGTGTTGCTTAGATAGTCTGAATATATATACAGATGTGTTTTCTAGGAATATTTTCTAACAGTCTGTGTATTTGCCTTTTGTTCTATTAACAGTGTCTTTCAAAGAGCAGAAGGTTTTAAGTTGGATGAAGTCTAAATATCATTTTTTCCTTTAATTTATCAGATTTAAAATTTCATCTTTAAAACCTTTTGCTGCATCCCATTATCTTTTCCTATGATTCCTTTAAGATGCTTTACAGTTTTAAGCTTTATATTTCAGTCTATGATTCCTTTTTGTTTGCGATATATTTACATGAAAAGGTTCTCTTTCTTTTTTTCCCCCCAGCCTATAGAACTGTGAGAAGAGGTTGTTTTTATTTTGTTTGCATATGAATATTCAATGGTCACAGATCCTCCTGTTGAAGAAAACCCTCTTTCTCCCATATAATTTTACACCTTTGTCAACAATCTTTTGACCTTACAGTGTGGAACATTTTGAGACTTTCCCTCATACGTGTGTCTGTCCTTTTGTCCTTTTCCCAGGACCACACCATCCTGATTGTTACAGTTTTATATAGCATATTGGAAATTAGGTAATGCTAGTCTTCCAACTTGTTATTATTATTTTTTTCAAAATTATTTTGGCTACTTTACATCATTTCCCCTTACATGTGAATCTTAAAATCAGTATGTCAGTTTCTGAAAATAAAGAAATTCTACTGGGATTTTGTTTGGGACTGGAGTCAATCTATAGGTTAGCACGAAAAATGACATCTTTATAACACTGAGTCCTGTAACCACTCACACGGTACCTCTTGAGCTAGGACTTTTTTGGATTTGTTTCATCAGTGTTTTGTGGTTGTTATCACATGTTTTGACAGACTTGCATGTAAATATTTTGTCTTTGAGTTATAAAAGTGAATACTTTTTTAAAAATTTCAATTACCAGTTTTTTATTGGTGCTATATAGAAATTCATCTATATAGCATCTTAATTTATTCATTTTGTGTTCATCAATTCTGCTAAACTTATTTATTATTTCTAGTTGATATTTTGAGATTTTTGATATTGTGTACGTGTACAAAATGTCACCTGTGAATACAAGCATTTAACTCACTCCTTTCCAATTTGTATAGATTTCGTTCATTTTTATTGCCTTTTTTAATCTCTAGAATCTTCAATAAAATGATGAATTGGCATAGAATTGCCATATTGATACACAGAGGGTGTCAAAAAATGTATCCACATTTTAAGAAAGAAAAAAATTTACTAACATTGTAATTTTCAATATATACTGAAAATAAAGATGAATTCAAGTCATCTTCTACAATTTGACTTCTACAATTACAAGAGGTACTCAAAGTGGTTAACGGCAACATCCAGACTTTTCTGATTAAGGAGAACGACGACTGGAGCAATGTTGACCCAAGTGAGCACTTGTATTGCTGATGTGCTGTTTCAATTTCTTCCTGAAGTACCACCAGTGTACCTGTTTTCTATAGTACAACACATCCTCTAAGGTCCTCCATACATAGAAGTCAAGAGATGTTAAATCAGGAAAATGGAGGACCGCACCTGTTGGGCCTAGCCATTGTCCCGGCAATTTCTCATCAAGGTGCACATAATAATCTTGGAATGAAAACTTTCTATTTTGCTGTTTTAAGAAAGTGTTTGGCAGCACCTGTGGCTCAAAAGAGTAGGGCGTCAGCCCCATATACTGGAGATGATGGGTTCAAACCCAGCCCTGGCCAAAAACTGCAATAAATAAATAAATAAATAAAAGAATGTGTTGTGTCCTTTTTCTGCTAGATCCTGCCTCATGTGCACACTGGTAGACTTCTGTGATGAGCATGTGAACTGTTCAAACACTGTACCAGAAGAAGCAGGACTTGTTGCTGTGAGAGGCCTCCTGTTTCTTACCTTGGCACATCACACACAACACCATGTGTCTCACACTTACACTAAAAGTGTGCAGTTGTTAGGTGTGTTTGAGATTCTGCTGCATACGCAGGCCTCCATTGTCCTCCTACTTCCACGGTGTCCTCAAATTTCAACTACTTCTTCATAAAGGCCATGCACTCCTCTAATGACAACAGAGCTTCTATTTTCTTTGACTATCCTGCCTGTCCCATGGTGATGTGAGCATCCATTTGATTAACGCCGTCTTTTGAGCAAACATCATACTTCACATTGCTACCATAATTGAATTCAACTTTGAAAAATAACACATAGATAACACATCTCTTAAAATGGGTGTACTTTTTTTGGCACCCCCAGTATATAATATGTATAAATAAATCACATATACACATATATGTATATGTCTATCAGTTAAAATTGAATTTCAAATAAATAACAAGTAATTTGTTTTTTTTTTTTTTTTGAGACAGAGCCTCAAGCTGTCACCCTGGGTAGAGTGCTGTGAAATCACAGCTCACAGCAACCTCCAGTTCCTGGGCTCAAGCGAGTCTCCTGCCTCTGCCTTCCAAGTAGCTGGGACTACAGGCACCCACCACAACGCCCAGCCTTTTTTTGGTTGCAGCCATCATTGTTGTTTGGCGGGTCTGGGCTGGATTCGAACCCGCAAGCTCAGGTGTACATGGCTGGCACCTTAGCCCGTTGAGCCACAGGCGCCGAGCCACAACAAGTAATTTTTAATACAACAATATCTCAAGTAGTACATGGGACATACTTACACTTTTTTTTTTCCTGAGACTCAAAATTATTGGGATTTGCTGTGTTTTATATAGCAACTCTAGACAGAAGTGGTCATATAAGCACCTCCATGCTAGCACCCTTACTTTAAAAAAAATAACAAAAACAGGTTTTTTACTAAATTACTCTGGGTATCTTGCCCATATCCTCACAAATGGTGATGTCATCAGCTGAAGTTCATAGTCAAGGGAAATATTCTCCCAACTCTTTTTGTTCCCTTTTTCCATATAGACTATCTGAAAGCATTGTTCAAATGTCAATCAAGTCCCAAAAGTGAACATTATACTCTTCTATTCACCAAAAGAACTTTGACTTCTCTTCCTCCTTCCCTTCCTCACCTCTTCTCCACCTCCTTTTACTTCTTCATCACGTTTCTTCAGTCTTTTCCTTTCCTGCAGCCTCTTTTAAAGAATAATTAAAAAGTAAACTTCCACATTGTGAAATCCACAAGATGACGAGAACATTCATAAAATACCCACATTGTGTGTCCCTGAATAATCTTTTCACATCAGTTGCTGCATGGAGTGGGTGGTGTTCTAATAGATACACCAGCAAATTACCCATTATAGCATGTTATGGATCTTCAAGGTGAATATTCAAAACTGTCATGAGAATACTTTATTTATCTTTAATGAAGTAGGCTGTTTATTCAAAAAGCTCATAGGAATAGGCTAAATCCTGTAACCTGAGACAATCTAGGTACTAAAACTTTAGATTTGCTTTATCAGATAAAGATAATTGGATCAATAACCTAAGAATGTTATCAGTTTATCTGCAAATTGTCCTTTGCTTTAATTAATTTATGTATATACCTTTGCATTATGGGGATTCAAATTCCTCATCCTAAATTACTGGAATGTGTTTTGCTGCCTGTACCTAAAGTTTAAGATACAGATTAAATTTCTCTTGCATAATTATAATGATATTATAATGATAAGATTAAAGTATAGATAAACCTTAAATATTTATCAAGTGAAGGGAAATGCAGATGTTACTTTGGTTGATTCTCTGTTTACCACATTAGAAACTTTGGAGACTTTTCTGTTTAACGTACAAATTGATCAGTTCACTCTGTCCAAAATTTTTCTTTTCCTTTTGAAAAACATTTTCAAGTTTCACCTGTCATTTCCCTCCAACACTGCATAATGGCTTAAATGATGGTAAATTTTCTCAGCAAGGGTGAGAGAGGTGGGGGATTGGAAATATTACCAGTTTTTATTAATTTTAGGGATATTTAATAACACAAATTTGGATTAGATAAGAAAAGAATAATTAAATATTCTTTTCTGTACTGGTAGATTTGTGGAGACAAACGGCAAGTACTTACATTTAATTTGGTCAAGTTCTTATAAAATGCCCATCCCCCCCTACCAAATAACATCATGAATAATTTAATTGGACTTTTCTTTTTTTTTTTTTAGACAGAGTCTCAAGCTGTCATCCTGGAAAGAGTGCTGTGGCAACACATCTCACAGCAACCTCCAATTTCTGGGCTCGAGTGAGTCTCCTGCCTCTGCCTCCCAAGTAGCTGGGACTACAGGCGTCCACCACACGCCCAGCCATTTTTTGGTTGCAGCCATCATTGTTGTTTGGCGGGTCTGGGCTAGATTCAAACCCGCCAGCTCATGTGTACGTGGGTGGGTCCTTAGCTCCTTGAGTCATAGGCACTGAGCCTAATTGGACTTTTCTGAATAGGGTCATAGACTTTCCAGAAAAATTAAAAAGTGAAGTAGAGCATTGCACCCCAAATATTTACCTTTAGATAGGGCTTGCCACTAAGCGTGAGGTGACTCTAGCATGCCTATGAATGAGCACCTTTTCACACAGTGGGGGCTGGAACAAGATCCTTGCTCTTTCCTTCTTTCTATTATTTTGAAGCCATCTGAAAATGCCTTATTTTTATGCACATTCAGACCAAAGTGAAACTTAATATCAGTTTTGCCAATCTATTAATCACTTCAAATCTTTCCATTAAAAACAAAAACTGCGTATTAATGAAAAGTTAAGTACCTGGGTTTTATTCATCTATAATTGGAAATGGAATTTAAACAAATTGCTACAAACAAGGATTTGCAGTGAAAATGTCAAGTCAGCATTGCATTTTTTTTTTTTCCGCTAAGATACCGCCATCTACTTGTAAGTGGAATCATCTGTATTGCAGGAGCTGCGGGGGAAAGAGACAGAGGGGTGGAGAGGAATGCTTTCTGATAAATCAACTACAGACTCAACATGAATCGTCAAATTTAATAATTTAAAGATTCCCAAAGAAATAAGTGATGCCAAATGCGCTTTAAGAAAAATATCTGTTTAAATGATATTAATAGTAAGGCAGAATATAGCAAGGTGAACTACGCTGATAATATTAAATTACCCCAAGAGGTTCCCTCATCAGAATCCCTCTGCAGAAATCTGCTTGCCAACTGTCGTTCCTTTTCCCATTGGTTTAGTTAAGGGTTGAAGTTCTTCTTGAAGTTTCTTTTTTAATCATCAGATCCCGACCTTACAGTTTTTGCTGACTACTTTCCTTCAGGCTGTCTTTGCTCCTGTCAATTTAGGATTTCCAGGGAATTATTCTTCTTTGAAATGCATATTCCAGGCTTGAAATGCTGGCATATGTACACTGTAGAGTAATTGTGGAGGCCAAATGTTTAATTACACATGACAGCTGGAGCTGTAGGAGTCCTAGGCTTGCTTGAAAACAACGTATGCCCTCTGCAGCCTTAAGAGGAGCACAATTTCTTACATACACTCTCTCTCTCTCTCTCTCTCTCACACACACACACACACACACTTCGTTCCACATTTTGACCACAGGTTTTCTTTTCCTTTTTTTGACATTATCAGCTACAGCTTTAATAGAGTTTAATTATTTATATTTGAATGCATTTTAGTAAACAACACAAGAGCATTTTTCCTTAACTTAACCACACGCTGACCCAAAACCCAGCCAAATATTCTGGAAAATCTTTTTTTCCCCATGCATGATCTAAAGCTATACCCAGAAAACCAATGTTGGGTTTGGGAAACAAATGATGTAAAGAAAAGCTAGAATTCATTGGAACACATTACCGAAGAGTTATTATGAAAAAATTTAAAAAAGAAAAGAACAATTGAAAATGTTAGGGCCACAATTTTCATTATGTTATTACCACTAAAATACACTCATCTTTTTTTGTAGAAAACTACTATATCTCTAGGGCATTTATATAAACATAAGAGGACAAGTAATATAAATATAATTGCAACATTTAGGTTAAACCTAAATTTTAATTAAAATTGCCTTTATAGGCATTGACACATAAGATTTGCCAATAGTTATTTTTCCTCCAAAATGTAACCCAGTGAACATCATTAAGTGATCGTGGAACCTCATTTGATAGTTTTGATAGTAGGAATAGTGATGGCTTATAGTTTCTAAGACAGTATTATGAATTTTACATTCTTATGAATTTTCACAACCAATATATCCCTATACCTTCCTAGTAGGGGGCTATTTTTGTCCCATTTTGCAGATAAGAAACTATAAGCCCAGATAGGTTCAGAAACTTGCTGAGGTATCATATAAATAAATGAAAAGGCTGGAATGGAAGAGGTCAAATTTCTCTACACATCCTTGTTATATAGCCTTTAGTATTTATCCCTGTCTCTTTGCATTTATTAAAGCGATGGAAAATTTACAATGTGTGTGTAAATGTGCATATAATAATAATTTATAATATAAACTACCCAAGGTAAGTATTCAAATGTTCTGAATGCCTTACCCCTTGATCCCCAAACAACAAACGTATGCAAAGGAAGGCGGGCATCCATCTATGTTGTTTCACATAGTAAAGAAGTCAGAAGAAGGAATAATTTAAGCAAGTCAGGCAAAAAGACTTTCAAACTAAGAGGAGTTTAAATTAACCTATGGATAAGAAGTAAAAAAAAAAATGTCAAATGGAGATTCGACCAAAATGGTCAACAAATTTAAATGTAGCTAAATCTACTTTTCACTTTCTTCAATAGCAAGTTTTTGCATACATTTAGGCATTTTCTAGAATTGTCACTATACTATGACCTAGCTTTGGTGGGCCACCCAGCCTGTGCTGCTTTGTTTTACCCTGCTACACCATATTAACCAATTCCACACACCAGACAAGGCCTTCTTTTAACCTAAAGTGTCAGTAAATGCCTGGTTGTTGTGAAACAAATAACAACTGTTAATAACAACAAAAAACAACTGTTTTTTTTTTTAATTTTATTTTTTGCTACCCAACTACATCGTCTACAAAAACATTTTTTTTTAATTAATGCTAAATGAGAGTGTATTCCTCTTGTAGTTCAAGCTAAAAGAGAAATAGATGAACTAAAACAATGAGAGCTTTCAGGGAATAAGTCTAGCCGAATTGAAAAGATACTTTCTCTAGTCATTTTGTAATTGAATAAAGGTAAATGACATTCTGGCACTCTCTGTAATGCACTTGGCATTCAGGGTTTGGCATCAAACTGCAGAGCTTACCTACAAAATGAAGCATTTATTTAATTTTAGTGGAAAAACTATGACATTTATTCATTTGCCAACTCTAAAATATAAAAATGTGAAATCACTTCAAATTGCCCCATATAATTTTTGTATAATTGTATTGGGGCCAGCTGGTATTTAAAGTTTTTGAGTAATTCTTTTCCTTATTTGCCACTGGAAATTGCTTTATTTTTTAAAAATTCACTTTTGTGAGGGTCTTCAAAATATGGGCATTTGTTCTACTTTAAAATTAGGCTTCGAAAATAAGTATTAGTAAATTATTAGTCAATGAAAAGTAAGTTTAAGCTCTATTGCACATTTTAGGCAAGACCTCATCTGTCTTTCATACTGCTGAAAGTGGAGTCTTTGTTTTTAAGAGAAAAGTCTCACTCTGTCACCTGGCTTGGAGTGCAGTGGTATAATTATAGATCCCTATAACCTTGAATTTCTGGGCTCACATGATTCTTTGACCTTTGCTTCTGGAGTAGCTAGGAGCACAAGTATATGCCAACATGACTGGCTAATTTTTCAATTTTTTTTTGTAGAGACGGAGTCCTCCAATGTGCTGGTCTTGAACTTCTAGTCCCAAGCAGTTCTCCTGCTTCAGCCTCCCAAAATGCTGGAGGTATAGGCTGAAGGTACCATGCTCTGCCAAGATAAGTCTTTTTGTTACAGCTTTCTGGATGCTGCTTGTGTGGACCTCAAACAAGAATGTTGCTTGGTGTTGGTAATAGGAGACTTGAAAATATTTTGTGGAATGAATTTTGGTGAAAGAAATTTAATCTTTTGAAAAAGCTTTATTTGGCAGACATTTTCATCATCAAGGGAGAAATCATCTTTCTATTTGTCAGGATTTGAGATTCAAACTACAGAAGACCATCACTAAGTCTAACTTGATTTAACTCATAATAGAACAAACAAGAAACTTACCTACCAAAGTACTCTTATACCTTTAGAAGTGCCAGAAAATTCACCTGATAAGGAAAAAAAGAAGCTAGCCATGGTCATTACCAAGAACTGGGCAGATTCTTTGCTTGTAAAAGTAAGAATCAACTGGGATTTATTTGGTTCATTTTAGGAAAGTGGATATTTTTCAGTTAGCTGGTGAATATTTAGGATATAGTTGACCAATCTGAGTAATTAAGTCAATTTCCTCTCCCTCACTTTACTTTCAAATTATCCAGATCTAACTAAAAATAATCTAGCACATAGACAAAATAAGAGAATTGGTATTGATTATTCAGCTACCGAAATCAAGCAGACCTCTCTGGAAGGTTCCACCCATCTACCCCTCTGTTATGTCTCTCTATTCTGCCACTTCAGGGCCTTTGTTAATAGCATGTGTGCTTCCTGATAAAGAACTTGAATATTGAATGTGACTGATACATCTTTGATTTGGATATACTTGTATGGGTAAAAATAAAACTGATCTTAATTTGTACTTGGGTATGTAAAAATAAAACTGATCTTGATGTGATTTTAAATGAATTTTTAAAACTCAGGCAATAAAGTTTAATAACCACTATTTGGGAAATACATGATTGCACCTACATCAAAATTTACTTAGTAGAAAAAAATACAGTCAAGTGGTATAAAATACACTTGAAAATGATTGTAATTCTGTGCCTTAAAATAATGACCTTGCAATTCAAGAGTAGATTTTCAATTGATGGAGTCATTGGAAAGAATTGGTGACAGGCAATTTGGGAAAAGAGACAGGCATTTTGGAAACTTCTCTTTGTTTTCCAAGCTTCATAGTAGATTATTTGAAGGAATAGGGTTATGTATGTAGAAACTGTACAACAATGACCTTTTATCTTTGCTCTAGTCCTTTTAAGATAAGTAAATACTAATACAAATCACTGCATCTCCCTGTGACTTGATTTGCACATCTGTGAAATGGAAAATCTAAGTGCTTACAGTACAGCGTCTCTGTTGGTAAAACCCAAGTTGTATTTGCTCCTATCTTTCTTCTTTCTGACACTGACCTGTGGAGCTCTGGGGTCATCAGAAGCTGAAACTCTCTATTTCTGTGGAATAGCTGAGGGTCCTTTCTAGATGTTCCATTTTGGGGTGGGGTGGGGAATCTGCTTCCTCTATTCTGCTGTGATCAGGAATCATAACCTCAGAACTTCCCACTTTCCCTGTTTGTGCCCTCCCCCCCACCATAACTCAGGTAATACAAGAAGTAGATTTAAGCACAATAAAAGGCTTAAGAAGGAAGGTCTGCTCAAGGCGGATTTTCCTTTGGGTGTTCCCTTCATTGCTGATTTAGTTCTTCTCCTTTAGTCCACATGGGTGACTATAACACATTATCATAAACTAAGGGGCGTATAGACAACAGAAGTTTATTTCTCACAGTTCTGAAGGCTGCAAGTCCAAGATTAAGGTACCAGCAGTTTCAGTGTCTGGTGAGGGCCCACTTTCTAGCTCATAAACAGGCATCTTACTGTTGTGTCCTTACATGGTAGAAGGGGTAAGGGAGCTTTCTGGGGTCCCTTTTATAAGGACTCTAGTCCTGTATGATTGAGTGATCCATGTCCTCATGAAAACATCAGGCCCCCAACAGAAGGGGGTTCCCAGGTCTGGTTCCCTCCTGAGTCTTTGTGTCCAGGAAGCACAGACGCTCACACCTATCTGGACACACACAGTCTCTGAGGAGGCTGAGGGATTCTAACCCACTGGACTTGGTGAGCTCATGTGTCCCACTTCTAGTTCTGTTGTCCCACCAGTAAGAGGGAGGAAGGAGGTGGGGCTGCCAGTTGCCTTGATTAGCAATCTCTTAAGAAAACATGTCATTTAAAAAAATTAATATTCCTTAAAGTCAATAAACCCTTTGGACAAATAAGCATCCATTAATGGGGTGAAGTACTTTGTCTTATTAACCATTTGGGAGCCTGGTGACATCACGTGCACACTTGCAGAAGCAAAACCTATTGTGGTGTCTGCTCCTGTTAAATTCTGTTTCATTCGGGTCCACCTCCCTGTTTTCCAGTCACATTATCAACACATACTATCGTGCATAAGCACAGTAAAAAGTGAGGCACAAGTGGTGAGATACTATTATCGTAGAAATGAGGACTAGCTTGCATATGTATTTGTTCAAAGTATCTTTGTATAATTTGCACCACTATTATGTGAACCAGTAAGATACGAAAACAACAAGGCTGCCAATAACTAATGAAACAGTGATTTTAAAGATACATTCCAATTTCAGAGGTTAAATGTGAAAGATGATGGCTTTTAGAATCTATAAAAGATAGCAAATAGGAGAAAAATTTATGCTTTTCCCCCAGGGGATACTACCGAAGTAGACTCAAATGGAATATAAGCATTTCTTAACATGTAACAAGTCATTATCAGAACACGATATCATATAGGTTTAGTTCAAATGTTTCGATCAAATGCACATAGCTCTTTTCCCTCTCCTTCCACCCCATAGGGATGGATATCCTATTTGTATAGAATATCATTTTGATTTTTTTCAAATGTAAATTGCTTTGTCTTAACTCCCTCCCCAAACTAGATTGCACTTTGGATGTAAGAGCTCTTGCACATATTTAAATAGTTTTTAGTAAGAAAAAATATGTGAAGGGTGTGTGTGTGTGTGTGTGTGTGTGTGTGTGTGGATGTGTGCATGTATGTTAGGAAGACATAAATAAGGTCACAATTAAACGATGGTTTCCATGTGCGCTTGCTCATTTAATGTGTTTGTATACTGAGAAGAAGTCCTTAAGGCAGTGCATTCCTCTCCATGTCAAAAATTATGGTTTGTATCCATTCTCTGTTGTGCATTAACTATCGTGCAAACGCTTAAAACTGACTTAACTGTGTCATTACTGAGAGCAGTAATAAGGAGTAAATATGACTCAAGTGCTGACTGTTTAACAGTATAATAAAAACGACAGGAAAAAAAAAAAACCTGCGAGAGGCATAGTTATGGACTTGGGAGAGAATACTAAAAGCTTTTGAAATTTTCAGCATGTTTTTAAAAAGAGAAAATGTATTTCATCAAGCATCATTTCCTTTTCTCAAGAATTGTATGTCCCTTTGGGGCAGGAATGGTTGTCTTATGTTTTATTTTGCCTTTCTTGAAAAGTGAATCATTTGCCTATCTGTTCAGATTATCCTCCATCTTTAAGGATTAGGGGTAAAATCCCTGCTAGTGTCTTTAAAACCACAAAACATAAAGCGAAATATTTTTACTCTGAGAAATTAACACTGACTGGTGTTTGGAATTGTGCGTTTGTGACTATCAGAAATTCTCTCCTGGCTTCTAATTTGTTACAGACTCAGAAACCCATGTGTTGACCTACATGTCCAAGCTCAACAGTTGAGTAAGAGCACAGGAAGTGACACAGAAACAAAGCCGGGACACCTGTCTCGGTCACTGTTGACCCATCATGCTTAGCTAATTTTTCAGTGATCTCTGACCCAGATTTCCACAGTTCCACAGGGAATTGTATCTTTCATCCAGCAAATCCTACACCTGCATTCAATTAAGGAAACAAAACTCAACTTTGTTATCTGATGAACTGAACTCCTAGAGCCATTTAGACAATTGTTTTATTATTGTATTGACAAATTATCCTATTAACAACTGGCTACTACAAAAATCAATTAAAATCTTGGCTGAGAAGTTAGAGTATAGTTGGATAAGCAGAAGTGGGAATTACATAGTGAGTTAATAGGTTTTTTTTAATATAGTTTATAAATTAGTAGCAACCAGATACAAACCAGAAATTTGTGTTGAAAATAAGATTGCTAAATTATCACAGGGCATATGGAGATACTAAGTATTTAGTTTCATTTTATTTCATGCTGATGTACTTCTCAGTACTTATATGAATATCAACACTTTATTTTATTTTCTCTAACATATATTTCTAGATATTCTATTTCTAGGTATTTGGTAAACTACCTTCTAAAACATTCAACATGTGGAGTGAAAAAGCTTGTGTCTTTGAAACTTTGGACATAAAATATTATTAATGTATTTACTTAATACAATAATTGCTTATGCATTTAGAATATTGAAATAGAATCCTTGGCCAAGGAAATCTAAGACTGACAAATATTTTGCCTTTAGGAATAATAATAATACATGATTGTATTTTGGCCAAACAGAAATTTTATTTTTCTTTTAGCTAGTGATAGGGAAAACCTGATGATGTCTTGATATTTACTGCTGCCCCCTGGATATCCCGCTTAAATGCTACTTTCAGTAAACGTAAGTAAAATTTGGTGTGCTCTGTAAAGACACCATTATGCTTCAGATGTTTAAGAATCATTTAATTGAACCTGCAAGGTATAATTTAGGAAGAAATAACCAAAATAAAGCATGCTGGATGAGAGACAATGAAATACTCAAGGTAAACTACATTTTTCCCCATGCTTACGATCTTTAACAGCATTAAAGTGATTTGAAATCCTGGTAAGTATTGCTTTGGAAGGTGAAAATAATTAATTTCATATAGTCACTAATGCACTGTACTAGTTAGTAACCTGGAAATGCATAACTTTAAACTTTGAAAGAGAAGAAAGAATAATTTTACTACTGAGCATGAGCCACATGTTTCATAATATTGTCAGCATGATCTTTCCTTATAAATAGGTTTGCTGATTGCAGAAAACGCACATTTGTCTAAATGATACCTGATCTCTGTCATTCACTTAAGCAATAGATTTTTTTTTTTTCTTGAAAGATACCATCAGTCACTTCCGAAGAGGGAATATTCACAATCAAGTGAAAGAACAATTCACCTCCAGGAGTATAAAGACACTAAGTTGAATTAAAAAAAAAAAAAAGACAATAAAATGCAAAGAAAAACAAAAGCCTAGAAACCACAAAGGCTGATACGAAACTCAAATCCATATTACAGATGAAGAACCTCCAACAACCAGAAAAAAATTAATCATCAACATAGAGTGTTTGCAACTTTCTAACAATATTTATAGTGCTTCTACATATAATCTCTTTTCTGGTTGTTTTAATACCTTGGTTCACTTTCTTCTGTTTCAGGAGTCCCTTAAATGATTATCTAACAAATACATAGACAGCCTCCCAAATAACTGGGACTACAGGCACCCTCCACAATACCTGGCTATTTTTTGGTTGCAGCCGTCCTTGTTGTTTGGCAGGCCCGGGCTGGATTCCAACCCGCCAGCTCAGGTGTACGTGGCTGGCGCCTTAGCCACTTGAGCCACAGGCACCAAGCCAGGTCTACTAGTCTTTATAGGAATTTATTGGAGTTAGATGACAGAGGCTAACCCGAATCTGTCATGAAAATCGGCACTTATTCCTGTATCTATATTTGGAGTAGACATTCTGCACTTGGCAAAAAACTCACTTGTGCTCCACAAGCCACGAAATGCCAGCCCATTAATGCAAGGCTCATTGGTATTGTACCATGTAGTAATACTTCATTCTTTTAAAAATAATAGTCTATTGTATGGATATACCACATTTGTTTGGATATTAGCTGATAGACATTTAAATTGTCTCCACTTTGAGGCTATTCTAAATAACACTGATGTGAACATTAACACCTATTAATGTGTCTAATATACCAGCTGCATATGTGAAGACACATTTGGCTCATTTCTGTTGGAGATACACCTAACAGTGAAATTGTTAAATGATATGGTAACTCTACGTTTAGCATTTTGAGGACACCCACAGGACTGACTTCTTGAGTTGTGAGATTTTTTTTTTTTTTTGTAGAAACAGAGTCTCACTTTGTCACCCTTGATAGAGTGCTGTACAGTCACAGCTCACAGCAACCTCCAGCTTCTGGGCTTAGGTGATTCTCTTGCCTCAGCCTCCCGAGCAGCTGGGGCTACAGGCGCCCGCCACAACGCCCGGCTATTTTTTGATGCAGTTTGGCCGGGGCTGGGTTTGAACCCACCACCCCCAGTATATGGGGCCAGTGCCCTACTCACTGAGCCACAGGCACTGCCCGCACAGGACTGACTTCTAAAGTAGCTGTAGCAGTTTGCATTCCCAGCAGCAGTGCAGAAGTGTCCCAGTTTCTCCACCTCCTTACCAACACTTTTTATTATCTGTCTTTTTGTTTGTGGAATCCTAGCAGATGTGAAATAGTATCTCATTGTGGGTTTTGTTTTGCATTTCCCTAATGATTAATGATGTTAGATGTCTGACCTGGTTGTTTGTACCCTCACATTAACCTGAAATAAATTTATTTTTCAATTAAAAAATACATCTATTAATGTGTTTAATATCCCAGTTGCCTATTTCCTTTGGAGAAGTTTCTTTTGAAATCATTTGCCATTTCGTATTTTATTTTTTGCGAGGGGGTCTGCTCTGCTGCTCCAGGTAGAGTATAATGGCATGATCAAAGCTCACTGCTACTGCAAACTCCTGTCTCAGCCTCCACAGTAGTTAGGACAATAGTTATGCACTGCTATGCTAGGCTTAATTTTTTAAATTATTTTGTAGAGATGAAGACTTGTTGTGTTGCCCAGATTGGTCTTGAATTCTGGACCTCAAGTAGTCCTAAAGGCTTGGCCTACCAAAGTCCTTGGATTACAATCTTGGGCCATGAGGCCCATTTTTAAATTGGGTTATTTTTCTTTTTATTGTTGAACTATAAGAATTCTCTATATATTCTGGACACACATGTTCTTATACTTAAAGGATTTACAAAGATCTCCCATCGTGTGGTTTGGACTTTTAGTTACTTCTTTTCTTCAGCTTCACTGAAAAAAAAATAGAGTAAAATGAAAACCACCACCAAATGAAAAATATATAGTAAAATGAATACCACAACCAAGCTAAAGAACCTATTCATCACCTCACATGGCTACACTTTTTTTTTTTTGATGATGAGAATACTTACAATCTGCTTTCTTAGCATATTCTCTGTTTATAAGATATAATAAATTATTATTAACTATAGTCACCATCATATCCTACAGGTTTTTAGAACTCATTCTTATCATTAATTTTTTTCAACATCTTTCAGTTTCCCAAATCCTACTCCCAATGCTAAACACCAGTAATGACCCTTCTGTTCTGTTTCTATGGGTTCCACCTCTTTAGAGTTCTACCTCTTTAGATTCCATATATACTTGAGATCCTTACAACAAAGACATTTGCACCATAATGGTTATTGCAGCCCAAGTCATAATTTCCAAGTCATGGAAGCAACCCAAGTGCCCACAGACCCATGAATGGATTAACGAATTGTGGTATATGTACACCATGGAATACTATGCTGCTATAAAAAAAGGAGACCACATCTTTTATGTTTACCTGGATGGAGCTGGAACATATTCTTCTTAATAAAATAGCTCAAGAATGGAAAAAATGTATCCAATACATACAATACTACTATGAAATCAGCAAATAAGCACCTACACATTCATAGGAATGGTAAAACATAACTATAGTCTAGAAAGAAGGAAAGAAGGGGAGGAGAGCAGAGGGGTGAGGGAGACTGGGAGGAGGGAGAGTATTTGGGGGATCCAACCTAATGTGCATAATGCAGTGATACATTTCTATAAGAATAGAATATGAATGTTTCTGCCACAACAAATAAATAAGCAAGGAAACGGCTATGTTAATCAGTTATATGTAAGCATTTCACATTGTATATCAAATCAGCACATTGTACTCCCAAAATGCACTAATGTACACAGTTATGATTTAATAAAGAATTAAAAAAAATAAGTGAGATCTCTGTCTTTTTGTATCTGGCTTATTTTACTTTTGATTTTAGCAAAACTCCAGGTTCATTTTTTTTTTCCTTTAATGGCAGCATTTTATTTCTTTTTTTTTTTTTTTTTTTTGTAAGACAGAATTTATTCACAGAAAAGAAAGAAAAGAATACAGAAAACATTAAGGCATCTGTTAGAGGGAGAAAATTCTAGTGGGGAGAGAGAAGCTCTCTCCGTTTCTCTCCCAG